>SZWC01010871.1:49775-68970 GCA_023375785.1 Penium margaritaceum
GTGACTCCCACTTTGTTTTGTGCTCTCTTTCCCATTGGACCAGATTATGCTTTATAAATGCTGCTACCCAAACTTATAGGACACCTTGGTGGATAACGAGCGGACACATTACGTTGGAGTGTAAACGCAGGGGCCTGCTACCGCGGGTCCCTGCGTAGACGGGCAAAAAACTAAAACCCCAACCCAACCGGACACTCGATCATCCGGTTAGTATGGGTAAGTCTATGTTATCTATTCATGGAATGACTACAATGGTTCATTTATTCTATAAATCTCTTTCACATATTATACTAGATTTTGGCACATAAAATGCATCTCTTTATAGAGATAATGCTAGCGACATCTCATATACAATTTCAGGATTTGTTTTTCCTTGCTGAGGTCAGAAAATGACCTCAAGACTTGTTTTCTTTTGTAACTTCCGTATGGCTGCCGGAATTGAACGTGCCTGTTGGCACGGCCAAGCTTTAGCCAGAAAAACCAATGAAAAAATGAGAATGTTTTCTCTCTGCAGTAACGGCAACCCCTCAAATGTTTCCCCTCATGGAAGTGTGCAACATTGAAATTCCTTGTCAGCTAAAACCATGGCTCGAGTAAATTATTTTTCATCATCCAACTCCATGGTTGGTGACGTGGGTACACCCTGACTGCCATGCCCCAAACATGCACGAGTTCCTGCAGCCCACATGTGGGTACTTTGTTCTCTTCATGAATAACCCACCCCAACCCGACTTCAAGATTTACCAGATCAGTAAGTTGCAGACATTTCTTCTGACTTCCTGGGCTGATGGTGTTCCTTTATGGATAACTTCTAAAACTCCAGCCATCTTCCTGAAGGGTCGACAAAAACGGCATGAATCATATCAATTATTCTATCTTTGTAGGTAGAAATCTCAAAGGTATTGGATTTTGGCACAGAATTCTCAAAGGTATTGGATTTTTAACATTCACAAAAACCCCTCAATCATTGGCGTGGTTTCTCAATTCTGATAATGACTTACCACGGATTGCCCTCATTGAGCACCAAAGACCTCGTCCATGGCTCATTTACGTCTTGGAAGTTTTACACATGTACTCAACTTTTTTGGATCTTGTAACCAACATACACTTGATTTTTTTTCCAGCTGACACGAACACCCCTTTTTTAACGTCCAATTGCTCCACTCCCTCAATTCCTAATCACTGAAATTTCTTACAACTAGGTTTGTGTAACATGGGGAATCTAGGTGTAACATTTTTGTGGTGGAGAGCACACAACTTTACTCCTCATAGACAACCTGGCACAAGCCCAAAAGCGAGTGCACCTGGCGACAACAGATTAAACCAAAGAAGACCTCGGTGATGAGGGGAAAACAAACTGTGGTACACAAGAATCCAAAAGAAGTTATGGCAAAATTGTTTTTGGCTACATAAAGGATAGTTCTAACCCAGAGACCCCAACAACCATTAAGGTGTCAGGCTGAGAAAATATGTCACCCTCATCCATGGTTGTTTGAGGGATGCCCAGAGTGATGGACGGAGGCATAAGCAGGTAAGCACAAATGAAATACCATCCGTACTAGAAGATTTCAAGGCTCCAGGTCCTTAAAAACCATGTGGCCCAACAGCTCAACTCAGCATCAAAGGCTCTGTGCACTTTATGGGAATGGAAAGCAATGATTAATGAAAGGATCTTCCAAATCTTGAGTATATCTCAACTGTGTGTGGCCCTTCATGAATTGTTTAGCTGTACAAACTTGAGAGGATGAACAACTTGGATGTGGCTGGCACGTTTGAGAGTGAACGTCAATGTTTTTGGGGTACATGCAGATGAGAAATGTATTGGTTTATGGCCTCTCTTATTAGGGACACAGCTTTGAGTTGATGGTCCAATCTACTAGACATCAAGTAACAGTAAGAAACCAACAGTGTCCAGACAACGGCTCACATACAAAGCCTCAAATTATCAACCGTAAGCTTACTACATTTTACAAACATGGATCCAACATGGCAAGTTACTTTTACTCCACTGGGGAAAAAGGAATGCCTTTTTGCGTACGGTTATTGCATATTTGGGAAATCTGGAATAGAAACAGAACCCATACTAGAAATCAAATGACTTTATTCGCATTCTTGCACGGAATGTTACACACAATGTTTTGTGAATTCATCACCGAGAATAAATCTTTATCGGAAAAATCTATTTTTATTGTAATGATTGTTGGCCTGAGGCTGAGTGTACACCCTAGAGGGTCCCTAGCAGTGGTGGGTTCACACTGTCAACTGTTTTTGGAGAGACAAGAAATTTGGAGGCAACTGCTACCAAGTATGGAAGAACACTGGACAGATAGAGTGGCAATATTTTTTGCCTCAATTGACTTGGAATGAACTCTTGATCAAGGCTCACAAGAAGTGTCATTTTATAGCAACTTATGTAAGCTTTCCAGAACACCAAAGCAGATTTGAAGCTTCCTAGCACGTTCTATGGCTTCTAGAGTGTCCTTTGGTAGGCTATCATTTTTCCCACCTATGAAGGCAACCCTTCCCTCCTCTAGAAGCTTCTGCCCCTTCCTAGAATCCTCAGCTTGCTTCTTGTAGGTGGGAAGGTATCCAAAAGACCACAAAGCCTCTACATGCCTTGTAGACCAAGCTACCCCTTCTAGAAGGTGTGCCACATTTCTGGACCTTCCCCTAGCCTTCCAGAAACTTGAAGAGGATCTATAGAAGCTGAGCAAGCTTCCTGGCATCTGTTTTCTACCTCATTTGAGGCAGGGCTGAAATTCAACTCACGGAACTTGAACCCAAGCACTTGCTCTTAGAGGTAGACACCAATAATCCCTAAGCCTCTTGGGCTTGAATTTTTGGTGTTCCTCTTTGGAGTCACTCTTGTCCTGGTGAGGAGCACAACTCCAATGATCTCCCCCTTGCACATCACGCATGGCAGCTGCCCATGCTTGACCTGTATCTCAATACTCTTGGAAAAGGCCAAGTTCTATGTAGGTAGCACCATGTTTGTCCTTGGGTTGTGCCTTTGTCATGACATTAGAAAAAATGTGTGTTCTGTCACAGTACACAAGCACCACGTCACCCTTTGTAACAAGGTCATGTGCAAAGTGATGCCTGATCTCTATGCGCTTGGTCCTCCGGTGTAGCACAAGGTTCTTTGGCAGGATGATGGGTATAATTTTATCAATGTTGGAGTTATGGTTAATCACCCCACTTTTTTACACTCCATTACCTATGTATACAACTCCTCTATTATCTTCACTTCCTAGAAGTTTACTAATGTGTATGGACTTGTTACATCACTTTTTTCTTACTGAACAAGTGTTTTGTTATATTAAGAAAAAATGTTAATACTTTTTGGCTAAGTTGTAATGCTTATTGTCCATTTCTTTAGAAATACATTCAACAGATTGTATGGTAACCTATTCATGTCCTCGAAATTCTTACTGGGTACATGTATCATACGGAACATGTGATGAAAACCTACATCGAACTACAGTTCACTCGTGTCATTTGGTTCTTTACTTTAAATTCACAAGGGTCGTGAACGTCATTTGCTCAACATTGATTGTGGTCTCTCCCTCCCTAAAACACATCGAGTGTATTGGGGGAGTGTATCGGGCGGTGTATCGTACGTACGCTAAAAAACGTACACAATAGTATTTGTACACTTGTGTACTAATGCGACCCTCCTCCAGATACACTTCCTAATACACCCCTCCAATACACTTCGTAGTTGGGGGGAGGGGGGGGGATAGAGGAGACTAGCCCCACCACCCACCCTCAAAAGTAGAAAGTGTATTGGATGAGTGTATCTGTGAGTGTATTTGATAGACAACCAAAACAATACACAAGTGTATTTTTGTATCAACAATACGAAAATAGATCTGGAGCGTCAATCATGACATTGCTTATGTATCACCGTTGGCACTGTGCAATCTAAGATCGGTACCCTGACTGGATCCCCCCCCCCCCGACACCTCTAGTGTATTGGGGGAGTGTATTGGGGGGTGTATCTTGCATACCCTAAAAAAGGTACACAAGTGTATTTGTACACTTGTGTACAATTGCGACCCCTCTCCAGATACACTTCTTAATACACCCCCCTAATACACTTCGACTTCTGGNCCCTCAAAAGTGGAAAGTGTATTGGGTGAGTGTATCTGTGAGTGTATTGGATAGAAAACCAAGACAATACACAAGTGTGTTTTTGTCCCAATGATACGACAATAGATCGAGAGCGTTGACTGTGACACTGCCCATATATCGCCGTCAACACGGTGTGATCTAAGAAACAGCACCTCAACTCGATCCCTCCTCCTCACTCCGAAGACACCTCTAGTGAATTGGGGGAATGTATTGGGGGATGTATCTTGCATACCCCAAAAAACGTACACAAGTGTATTTGTACACTTGTGTACTAATCCGGCCCTCCTCCAAATACACATCCGAATACACCCCAGTATACACTTAGACTTAGGGGGGGGGGGGCTTGGGGGACAGACGCCTGCTTGACCATGTTACCCTCAAACATCCGGTCACCCATTCTATTGCATGGTGTCCACGCTACGCCTCTACATAATGAGGTTCAAGTATGCGCACGTATACATATTACAAACATAACGGCATCTTTTACAAAGTACAAAACTGGGTTCAAAGTTAGAGAAACAAATTTAAAAGTGATTTGGGACATATATTCTTGATTCTGTAATTAATTGTTTTAAGGGAATGTAATTCTCAAGAAAGTTCCATGAAATTCTTGTAGTCACGTACAAAGAAGTTACTTTGTACGTGATTGTAGTAAGCCATTTCTGGGAAAAATTGTCAACTTTCCAGGTTTTTTTCTTCAAAGGATCCTCACCATATGTTTCAGTCTTGTACACTAGTTATCAAGTGTGTGGATTTGGGGTGATTGGGCATAAATGCAATGTTGAGCATTGTTGGCTTCTTCTGCGACACCTTGAGGTCCTTGAGCAATAGTCGCAGCTGTAACACCTCCTATGTGGCTTCCGCAAGTGTGAAACATTTTGCCTCAGTGCTGGACAACGCCACATAGTCTTGCTTCTGAAAGACCCATTTGGAGCCATTAGTTTTCTTGTCCTCTAGCTGATCAACCAACTCCCAAGTCATATTCTCCTCGTGGGAGACAAGCTCAGATTTTTTTTTGTTTTCTCCCACTCAGCCTCATCCTTCTGTTGCAAAGCCTACTTCACAGATTCAGGCTCCTCTTGTGAATACAAGGCATATGCAAACCCATTCTGAATATCCTTGCAATGGTACACACAGATGTGTGTACCACTGCCAAACGGCTCCTTGCATAGGCCTTGTTGGACACGGGATGCTTGCGTCCCTTAGCCACAAATGGTTGTTGCGTTGCTTTGCCAACAACACATTACTCACACACGGTCTCATTGGTTGCTTTAAGATCCCTGATTTGGAGGCCCCATACCACCTCCTTCTTTGCCATCTCCTTCCATGTTGATGGAGAAATATGGCAAAGCAGGTGGTGCCACAGGTCCAAGTCCCCTTCACCCTTCGTTGCAAGGTTGGCGACATCGAATTCCGTCCGGCTGCTAGGGATCTTGGCACGTAGCAGGTACAATTCATCTTCCCTCTTGGCATGCACAATCACCTCGCCTTTGCCTTCCTTGTGGATGATGGCCGTCTTCTTCATGAAGAGCACCTCAAGTCCCTTGTCAGTGAGGTGGGTGAAGGAGAGCAGGTTTGTCCCAAATTTGGGCATGTGGAGCATGTCATGGATTGTTCTTGTGATAGCTTTTCCATCCACCATTTACTCAATGCGGACATTCCCTTCGCTGGTGGCCACATCTGTTTTTTCCATTGGCCACCATCGTGCGTCTCTCCGAGGCACCATAGGCGATGAATGACACCTTGTTACATTTTGTGTGGCGGCCTAATCCGGATTCAAGGACAACTCCCAGATCCTTCAAGTCGGCGGAGTTGTACGCCATGAGGGCCTGTTCACCTTTTTCCCGTCCCGATGTGACCGGTCTAGCTTTTTCTTGGGGANATTGTTCTTGTGATAGCTTTTCCATCCACCATTTACTCAATGCGGACATTCCCTTCGCCGGTGGCCAGGTCTGTTTTTCCATTGGCCACCATCATGCGTCTCTCCGAGGCACCATAGGCGATGAATGCCACCTTGCTGCATTTTGTGTGGCGGCCTAATCCGGATTCAAGGACAACTCCCAGATCCTTCAAGTCGGCGGAGTTGTACGCCATGAGGGCCTGTTCACCTTTTTCCCGTCCCGATGTGACCGGTCTAGCTTTTTCTTGGGGCAATTGTGTGCGTAGTGATCCTCCATGCCGTAGTTGAAGCATTCCCCCTTCTTGTCACCCTTCGTTATGCCCTGCTTGGCACCTTTCCACTTGTCGCCTCAGCCTCCACCTTGAGGAAGAATGGTGTAGGCAGAAATTGAAGCCGCTGCACTCTCTTGACCGCCACGCGGCATCCACTCATTGTGAACATACTCAACAACCTTTGGANCATGTCATGGATTGTTCTTGTGATAGCTTTTCCATCCACCATTTACTCAATGCGGACATTCCCTTCGCTGGTGGCCACATCTGTTTTTTCCATTGGCCACCATCGTGCGTCTCTCCGAGGCACCATAGGCGATGAATGACACCTTGTTACATTTTGTGTGGCGGCCTAATCCGGATTCAAGGACAACTCCCAGATCCTTCAAGTCGGCGGAGTTGTACGCCATGAGGGCCTGTTCACCTTTTTCCCGTCCCGATGTGACCGGTCTAGCTTTTTCTTGGGGAAATTGTGTGCGTAGTGATCCTCCATGCCGTAGTTGAAGCATTCCCCCTTCTTGTCACCCTTCGTTATGCCCTGCTTGGCACCTTTCCACTTGTCGCCTCAGGAATTGAGGAAGAATGGTGTAGGCAGAAATTGAAGCCGCTGCACTCTCTTGACCGCCACGCGGCATCCACTCATTGTGAACATACTCAACAACCTTTGGAAACTTCAGCTGCTGCCACCAAGGACTGTGATCATGGGATTCCAAGCTTTCAGCAATGCCAAGAGGATGATCATAGCTCGTAGCTAAGATTCAACCTCCCAACCAGTGGTCATGCGCTCACCTACAAGTGACTCAACTTGTTTAATGATCTCCATGACGTTGTCGCCTTTGTTGTCTTAGAGGGTGACACTCTGTGTGAAGATGAAGAGCTGATTTGCGAGGTAACTTGGACCATGCTTGTGCGGCCAGGGTGCATCCTTGGATGTGCCCAAGTTGTGGTGGACACAATGCTGACACAAGGAGTGACAACACCTTTTTGCTATGCATCTTGAATTCCTCCTCCTCTGGTGTAGCAGATTTTGGGGGAGCCGTCTCTTCACCCCTCACAAGCTCAAGCAAACCCTTGTCCTCAAAGAAGACCTCAAATAGCCACCTCCACAAGGCAAAACCCGTACCATCAAACTTGAGAGCAGTGTGGCCGCTCTCTTGCTCGTTGATGGCCATGTCTTGCTGCTGGAAGTGTGAATAAAAGCTGGCTTGGGACCCCTTAAAGGCGTGGGTCCATGGGATTTTGCTGGCTTGAGGGTGGGTGTACACCATAGAGGGTTCCTATCATTGGTTGGCTCACACTGTCAACTTTTCTTGAGAGAATAAAACTGTTCTAGTAACTGGTTCAAAGGATGGCAGAAACCTGGACAGAGAGAGCAGCAATGCTTTTTGCTTCAATTTATCGAGAATGAACTCTTTACGAGAGCTCACAATAAGTGGAATTTCATAGCCACTGATGTGAGCTTTCCATAACACTAAAGCATGCCGGATTTGAAGCTTCCTAGCAGATTCCATGGCTTCAAAAGTGTCCCTCGGCAGGCTATCCTTTTTCTCACTTATGAAGGCAACCCTTCCCTCCTCTAGAAGCTTGTGTTCCTTCCTGGATTTCTCAACTTGATTCTTGTAGGTAGGATGGTATCCAGAAGGCATCTAGGTGCCTAGATGCCTTGTGGATCAAGCTGCCCCTTCTAGAATGTGTGCCACCTTCCTGAACCTTCCCCTAGCCTTTAACAACCTCTAGAGAGGATCTCTAGAAGTTGAACTAGCTTTCAGGCATCTTTTTTCCACCTCCCTTGAGTCCAAGCAGAAATGAAACTCATGAAAATTGAACCCGGGCGCTTGCCTTTAGAGGTAGATACCATTAATCACTAAGCCACTTGGGCTTGACCTTGATGTGTTCCTTTTGGCAGTCACTCCTGGCATGGTGAGGAGCACAACTCCAACAACAACATCAAACAAGATTTTTTTTAGGGATTGATAGACCTGGTGTTCTAGACAACGTGGATGGTCAGAGAAGTGAAAAGAGTTTACAGTCTTGGCAACAATGTTTTGATCTAGGAATTTCAATGCCTCGTGACCCAAATCCATCATTCATGCCATGGTGGTGAGAGGTTGCACTTTCTGGGGATCTAGATTTTGATGGAGATGGATGTTACCCAAAACAAGATTGAACGCATCTGGTCAACTGCTATGGTACCTACACATCCACTTAGCTATTGTCATTGACTCCATCAACAAGAAAAAATGATTGAAGCAAATGCAACCGTGTCGGGTATACTTATGGAAAGAGTAGATGATTATGCTTCTATCCAGTTCAAGAAACCTGTGCAGACCAGGTTTCGATTTAAATGGCCCATGGCACCAAATACAATGTTGAATATTGAAAATTGAAAGCAATTTCAGAAAATTGAAATTGCTCACAATGATTATGAGGATGGCCCACCAGTGATGCTCTTGAGAATGTAAAATGACGGTTGTGTTGGTTGTAACATTGTACTGGTGTTATTGGATGTTGGGGCATCTCGTGGTTTTGTTACAAGTGATTACCATTGGGTTCAAAATCAGAACCAGGGGTGTTAGATTTAATACAAAAACCATTAACTTATGTGATGTAGTGAACGTATGGTCTTCTCCTTATGGGAAATCACGAATGTATCCTTAGGCAAGACTTTCAACGTCGCCACAATCTACAATTTGACTACACTTGTGGAAAGGTCTACGTCTTTGTTCATGGTGCAAAACCAATATCTTCCATTCATCAATGGACCCATAAGGTAGGGATAGTTGCAGGAAGATAGTCAGAGCCGACAAAGAATCCTTAAAAAATGAAAACCAGTATCATGAAAGACAACAAAGGAGCCTGATACCTCTCGGTGTGGCTAACCAACAATTGTGACACAGCCATGTAGAATATGGTGAGGAGAGCAAGATCACATAAGATGATTCATCGGTCTCCCTGGTCTCATTGACGATGACCTCCATGGATTTCACACCACTAAATGGTACGTGCGGAGTTCGTACCACTTGTCAACGAGTTTTTAGGAGATTTCCCAATGTACTTTCTAACAAACTACCTGTTGATTCGACATTCTATCACAGGCATCTAATGAAGCCAGGCTGCTGACCGGTGTTCGAATAAATCAACGCCTAAGAAACCACAAGGTGAAAGTGTTGAATTGAAACCCGGACAAGATGCTTTAACGAATAATTTTCTGTCCATCTATGTCCCCCTGTGCTGCACTTGCACTTTTTGTGAAAAGAAAAACCAACAAAATGTGAGGTATGGTTAATCATAGAAATTCTATGCATAGCTAGATGGGTGTATAGGTAACCATGTAGAGAGGTATTTTTTTAATAAGGTTAATAGGGTTACAAGGTGTATTTGGATTTTGGGATCATCATTGGTTTGTTCATGATTTCTTAAAATACCTTGTTTGTGTACACATGTTAATAGATTCCTTATCTCTGAATTATAGCCCCTTTTGCGCATGTAATGTCACTTTCCTTTCAGTATGTTTTCAATAAATTACACCCTTCCCTCCCTTCCCTCCCTTCCCAGAGTGTACAAGGCGAGTGTACGAGGGGATGTATGTGGTGCAAGTCATGAAACGTACACTAATGTTCATATTGTGACTTCCTGAACATCTCTCACAATACTATACTAGTGTCTATGTTTAATAACCCTCAACAAACATAGTCTCATACACTCAAATCATATACTTTCTTCTTTAGGAGGGGTGGAGAGACAGTTCTATTGAATTTTTTTGGTCCACCCTCCCCCCTCCCCCAGAGTGTATGAGACAACTGTACAAGGGGGTGTGTGTGGTGGAAGTCCCAAAACGTACACTACCATACATCTCACAACTTCCTTGACAATTTATCTCAATACTACACTAGTGTCTTTGTCAGGTCCCCTCCACATACACCAACTTATACACTCGCCTAACACACCTTTTCATTTCTTGGAGGGGGATGGAAATACGGGTCCCTCAACTTAGCTTGGTCCATCTCTCATCCTGAAGTGTACAGGGCGAGTGTACGAGGGGGTTTATGTGGTGGAAGCCACAAAGCTTACACTAATGTACATCTCGCAACTTCCCCGAGTTCCAGAGATGGGGCTTCAAGGCAGGGTTTGTACTTGTTCAAGCCTCTGCGAGTGGTTTGCGTGGATGGTTGGAGAACCCCCCATAAGATAGAAGGGCACCTGCCAGGCCCTGCTAATGCGGGGTCCACAACCCTGTGTGAAACTAGGGGGTGGGGTTGTTCAAGGTTTGGCTCTTATATGTGGGGCTTGACATGCAACAGGCATGGAATGCAAAACAATGGGGGTTGGAGACATCTCGTGCATTGTGCAGGTACCTTCCATGCTGCATGTTAGACGGGGCCTGGCAGGAGCTAGGGTCATCGCTCAATAAAGACCCGCGTGGTCCAGAGGACCCAATTTACAAGAGACGAAGACAACCTGACAAGGATAGGCAAGTTATGTTGTTACAAAAATGACAAGACAGGTATTTAGGTATGGAATTCATCACATATTATCCCACTATGTGTTTCTATTGCATTTGAAAAAATATGTGAAACATAGTTGGTGCTAGGAAATCATGAAACTTCTGTGAACGTTCCTAGGATGTCCACATAGCATGTACACAGCACCACTAGTGTATGATTTGCAGGTGACTGGCCATAAATGGAATATGCTCACGTGGGTGGAGTACCGAGCCCTCAATGACATGACCATGAATAAATGATACCTATCTCTCATGTGGTCAAGTTTTTTCACCAACCCAGTGGATTCTCAAAACAAAGAAAATCAACTTGCACAGAAATTCACAACAGATCAGGAAACAGAAGAAAGACTCTGAAGACATGGCATTCCGAAATCATGACAAGCCTTTCAATTTCATGTTATTCTTACTTGGACTCGTATATTTTAGCATGAATTTAATGGAAATTTGAACAACTTCTGCCCATTTCTTGATGAATATCTCGTTATGTACTTTGACAACATCTTGGTGTATGGCCAAGCCCTAGAAGAGCATGATGGACGTTTCCAAAATGTTCTCAAGGATTTACAAAGATAGTGATTTTTTTTGGTAAAATCATGGTGTGACTTAAGTGTACTTTGACCCATTTCATGGGTCAAAGATAAATCATGTGGTGCATGACGAGGATATTCTTGTGATTGTGCGCTTGTTCAGTAAGTGGTTATGCTCCTTGGAATGCAGATGATGTCATTTGCAACAATAATAATGTCTTGAAATGTTTTCTGACCAAACCATTGATAGGTGGAGTTCCTTGTGTTCAAAGTACACTACAAGAATGAAGTACCACCTTGAAAAAAGAGGGGATTGGATGCTCTTTTTTGGCGACCAGACATGGTAGCCGAGATCAACATTCAATTGATTGAAAAGAGCCATGAACTTGAGTGAAATTTTGCACATGACTTTGAGGAATTTGGCAATTGCGGCATATTGAAACCATGGTTTAATTCTCTGCATTGGTGATTGTGAATCACTGGTCAAGTAAACATACCATTAAAAAATAACAGAGAAGAATCCCACTAGGAGAATTTGACAAGAGCATTCTAGGTGGACCTACTGTAAAGCCTTAGAAACTTTTCTAATGGCACAAATTAGTCTTAGGGTTTGCTTCAACATCTATTGGTGCCAAACAAGCATAGTAAGACAGCTCTATGTGTTTTTTCATTGGTTTTTTCCCTACAATGGAGAATTTTAATGTGATAGGTGTGGTCATTGACTACTTCTCCCACTTAACAGTCACTGCCAACAATGTTGTTCAATAACACCGAGTCCTTTTATTCATCTCCGTTGATAATGATGGAAGGTTCAAAGTTTGTTTGTGGCAAGAAATTGTGACTTGTCATTGTACCTGGATCCCACAATGGACAGCCTTCCATCATCTTACAGATGGTAGAAGTGGGTGAACCAATCAGATGCTCATACGACTTGTACAAATCCTATATAAGCCACATGGCTCTGACTGGGTGCTCAGTCTATTTATTGAAGAGATAATGTACAACTCTATGACATCCGCAGCAACTAGAAAAGTGCTGTTCAAAATGGTTCACTGCAGACTTCCGACAACAATAGTGGAACTTCAAGATTCAAGCCGTGAAATTCTAGCGGCGAGCCCTTTAAATCATTTGGGAAAATATATGTACGACATTCATGCATACTGAATGGGGAATATGGAATGACAAAACAAGGAGCTACCATTGATGGAACACAATCGAATTTCAAGCCAATGTTTGTATCCTAATTGATTGTGCAAACATTAATCTACAACGATAGGAACAAGTGAGACTTAACCCTTCTTGGCTGGGCCTATATGTGATTCAACAAATACAGGCACCTTTGATGGCCAAGCTTTGCTTTCCTTATAGAATGTCTATCCATACGCTTTTCCAAGCAATTATTCTCAAGCCGTACCAAGATCTTGTCGAGAGATTCCCGGACAGGAGGTACCAAATACATTTCCTATCCATGTAGACAAGGATATGGATTACATGATTGAAGACATCCTCTGACACCAAAGACCCAAAAAAGGTGATCAAATATGTCATCAAGAGGCAGAGAAACAATACATCGTACTTTAAGTATGAGCATCCTGAGAAGCCAAAAGATGTCAATAACCATAATGATGGATTTTTTAGCCAATACTGGTCATCGCTGTGTAGAGAGAAAGGGGAAAGGGAGTGTTACATCTTTGATGTGCATAACTACGTAAATCACACGCACGTGTAAGTTTATCCTTGCATTTTCAGTCCACCACATACCAAATGCCACATGTTTAGCCCAACATGTTTTGGGTATTCCAACTGTTGGCTCACTTCATACGGAAGTAAGCCAATAGGATAACGAAGTTACAACACTCAATGGTGAACATTGTGTGGTAACAGGAGACCCTAAAGCAACGCAATCCATCACAATGGATTGCACATTCCTTTCCACCTCACCAACCCAAATCAAACCTAGAGGGCTTATGCAGGGACGCTGGCAGCTGGTCACACCGGGCCCCGTCACCCCCACTGAGCCCAAATGATTCAGCTAGGAGAACACAGTACATATACCACGTGAACAACAAAGGTGGTCTCCTCGAGGCACCGGAATATCTCTCCGAGTGCCCAGGTCTCGACCACCGAGAAAAATACGAGCAGTCCTAGAAACACTCGGATTCAGCGTCCATACATCATAAATGACTTTTCGCACTACTACAGCCACCAGGTCTCCTCGTCGCACTGGTGCAGTCTACCAGGTTCGCGTGTCTCAACCCACCGAGAAACTCTCCTAGCTCTTGACAAGCCAACAGGGGTGTTAGAAAGCATCGACCGCATCTCGCCGGCACTGTTGTAGGTGCCGGAGAAGTCCCGGGACACTCCGGAGATCCTTTGTGTCGTCAAGCTCTCCTCTACCCTATACCACCAACGTGTGGTATGTGGGCAATCCATCAAAGTCGGTCGTGACGGGTGGAAGCCACACAAACCAACACTCCCCCTAGCTGACATAGCCGTCAACGCCATAAAAAATAAACGAAGGCATGGAACAACAGCGTATGCCAAACCATAACTTGCACCATTCAACCACACACTCACATCTGCTGCCCATCCAAGTAGAGAGGCTATGCCCGATATCCCTCTAGAGCATGATGAACGACACAAGGTCTCCTCACAATACTGGTACATCCCACCAATTGTCCGGGTCATACACAAGTCAGATGAGAAGAGGGTATCCTCGTGACACTGGCGGTACCAATGCCTGGGTCTCAACCGCTACGAGAAATCCAACAGGTGTCCGTATGCCGGCCACAATAGCATCATCAACCAACACACAATCACATGGTCTCCTTGTGACACTGGTACAACCCACCAAGTTCGTGGGTCTTGACCAACAGGGTGCTACCATCCACATGCCGTTGTGCATGCACATAGCATGAGCCACGTGCCGGTTGCTGTAGTATGCTTATAGCAGACCATGGATCCCTTGCCATGCATCTCCCATAACGTTGCGTCAGGTCGAGGTCCACACAACACTCCCTCTTGGCAGATGAACCTGTCGGTGATGTCCTCGAAGGAGGTGAACAGATCCTGGACGATAAATCATGTGGTCTCTCCATCACACGGAGATAACTCCTCCTATCACGCACGAGCCTGACCCACCCTTAAAGATGAAGTGGTGTCTCCAGCTACGACTCCTCACATCGCCTGTGCATCACCTGAGTGTACCGATTGTCATGTGACTACCAAGGGTACAAACTCAGTCTCTCCCCTCTCCCCTCTACCGCGATGCATATGTGTACACCAGAGGAAAGGGAATGGGCGAGCAGCAAACAAGCGTGGATGAAGTGGCGGAGCTGGCCTCTGAGGCGGGATGGAGTACCCTGAAGCACATGGGTGCACCGCCACAAGAGGAGGAGGGCTTGAATGATGAACCGGGCCACCTCACATGGATGAAGATGACGATGGAGCAACTGAGGCGGGTGGATGAAGGTACGTGATGGCAGCAGCTAAAGAAAGAGGAGCGATGATGGAGTCAACATGAACGAGGATGGGGAAACTGAAGGCATGCTCACCTTTCCTGTGGTAGTGTCTCCATTGGACGTCATAGTTAGAGCTCATGCAGGATCCTCCCCAATTATAGGTGTGCAAGATCTTGGTAGTGGAAAGCTCGTGCCTATAGTACTGGTTCTCCCCTACTTTGACAGCCACTTCCGCGCTGCCGTCACCTCCCGATGCAGCATCTCTACACACTCCTGTAAGTGGGCATAACCTGCCTCAAACATGTGGAGGTGACCCATGTCTGCCTCGCGTAGGATCAACTTTGTCTCATTGGATGCTGCACATGCAGACTTTACAACTTACAAGTACAACTCCATATGCGTCTCTACTGCTAAAGACGATGGAGCCGATGTTGCTGCATCTTGGGGGTCAACCATACTCGCAATATGTTGCAATGTTGGACAATCAGACGCAGCTAATGGTGTCGCATCTCGACCGGAGCTCGTGTCTGTCAGACGAGGAGGGATGAGCAATTGCGTACAAAGAGAGAAGGAGAAGGTGGAGTTGTCAGAGTCCGTGGAACACGTGGAAATGTCGTCTGTGCAAGTACTACCACTCTCAGCAACGATGTCATTAGTAGGGTCACCAATAGATGAACACGCGAGGGTTGAACTCAACTCCTACTGATGAGGTGACTCCATCCGCATGGTCGGATCTGCTACACTGTCCTCCGTTGCTGGCGTAGTGGACACGGTTGTGTAGGACTCCGGCTCGGCGAGTCATCCAATGCCAGTCAAGGCAACGAGCGAGCGTAGCTGGCGCTCATGCATCGTCTTGCCACGAAGACTAGTCGCTGTCACCCGCTCAATGATGGAGTAAGGATCATCATTTGAATGCATCATCTGTGTCGCTACTCCACCATGTGTGATGAAGCCCGCAAACTCTGGGAACATGGATGACTCCTGACATTGAAGCTCGTCCTCAGGTAGCGCCGATGACAAGGTCGAGCCTGTTGTGTTTGCTACAACTCATACTTTAGTGCTCTCTTGTAACAACGCTGCTCTTAAGAATGCCGCAGCCTCTAAAAGATGTGCCAGTCCACTGTGCTTATGCACCGCAACCGTTTCCGGGCTGATGTGAGCCGTGTGGACCAACTCCCACGGAACTCCGCAAAAATCCTACTAAGACTCCTCATAAATTCAAGAAATTGTGGATAATTAGACTTTTCAAAAAATCTCTGGCAATCAATCTTATAGAAAGTACAAATGTTGGAATGTTATGACCCTCAACCTTTTCCCAAGGACAAGGAGCACTTTTTGTTCACAAGCTACTTCTCGTTGCAGTGAACGGTGGAAGAAGATAGAAGAGAATCACAAGTCGTCCTAAAAATGCCCACCTTTTCCTGTGACACCCTGTCGTAAAGAGGAAAATGTAGAATAGTCCATAGAGCAAGATAAAGTAGAAAGCTCATTCTAATAATCCAATAATTCCACCATCCAAGGTAAACAAACAAGAACGAACCAATGAGAATTTTGCCTTCAACAAGTTGGGAGATAGCCATGCAAGAGAGAGGACTAGGTTTTTATCACATCACCTAGGAAAGGCATGCCCCTATTGAAGAGCAAGAAAAGATACCATAGATCGAATGTACACTCACACATGGCCTGCTCATCACATGCAACATATTGGAAATTTCATGAGCAATGATCCTTCCATGAGATTNAAGTAGAAAGCTCATTCTAATAATCCAATAATTCCACCATCCAAGGTAAACAAACAAGAACGAACCAATGAGAATTTTGCCTTCAACAAGTTGGGAGATAGCCATGCAAGAGAGAGGACTAGGTTTTTATCACATCACCTAGGAAAGGCATGCCCCTATTGAAGAGCAAGAAAAGATACCATAGATCAAATGTACACTCACACATGGCCTGCTCATCACATGCAACATATTGGAAATTTCATGAGCAATGATCCTTCCATGAGATTCAGAAACAGATGTCGGTGCTTAGCATCCCTTAGCACACGAAGTTATGTGAAAGTCGACATCTCTCTCATGTCACAACATGGTCACATTTTCTCATTGAAGATATGAGTTGGAATCAACGAGGGCATGCAGGCCCATGCAAACACGAACATAAGCTCTGGGTGCGAGTGCATTGCAAAACAATAAGTATGTGGCTAAATTTGGAACGCACAATGTGAATGAACAAGGAGTTTACAAATGAGGCCCTAGCGGGCTTATGTAGGGGCGCCGGCAGCTAGCCGCACTGGGCCTCGTCACTCCCGTTGAGCCCAAACGAGTCAGCGGGGAGAACATATTACATTTACAACGTCAAGAACAAAGGTGATCTCCTCGAGGCACTAGAATAGCTCTTCGAGTGCCCGGGTTTCGACCACCGAGAAAAATACGAGCAGTGTTAGAAACACTCGAAATCAGTGTCTAGACATAAAGAATGGCTTTCAAAACATTGGAAGCACTAGTACAACCATTGGGTCTCCTCATTCCACCAGTATAGTCCATCGGGTGCGCGGGTCTCAACTCGTTGAGAAACTCTCATTTCCCGATATGCCAACAGGGTTGCCGGAACGCATCAACCGTGTCTCGCCGGCGCTGTCGTAGGTGCTGGAGAAGTCTCGGGACACTGCGGAGATCGTTCGTGTCGTCAAGCTTTTCTCTACCCTATACCACCAACGTATGGTACATGGGTAGTCCATCGAAGTTGGTCGTGATGAGTGGAAGCCACAAAAACCAACAATGTGTACATGAATTTTTCCATACTGCATGAAAAAAGAATAAAAGACTCCAAGAAACGACGAAAAATGCTAAAACATGTAGCTAAAACATGAAAATTTGGTGACAACTCGTGACACCCATGCATTCTTCTTCGAGAACAGCTACAACAAATTTGGCCGTAGCTGTGCTCGAAGAGGAATGCATGGGCGTCGAAGAGGAATGCATGGGCGTCGAAGAGGAATGCATGGGTGTCGAAGAGTTGTCCCCCACTTTGATTGAAAATCTTAGTGTGGGAGCTTTTCACCTCCAAGGGTGCAAGAGGGGCTCAACCATCGTTAAGGTTATTTGAGCCGCAATTTTTTTTTCATCTGAATGAAATATATTTATACATATTTTCAAAAATCTATTCCACACTTTGATTCATCTCTTCCTCGGGTGTCACTTGCCATGGTGTTCATCGACATTGTGTTGAAGATAACTGCACTGTGGGCTGCGTTCAGCGGCAGAGCCAGTGCGAAACATCCGATGGGCACGAATTCTGGGCGTCTCCAGATCCCATGGTAGTAGCGCATTGTAGTCGCGCATGGCCGAAGTTTCGAGGACCTGACAAACTTCCGCGCCTCAACTCTCCGTTTCGGTGCCGCCCGAGGTCAAATCTGCTGCCATGGTGTATTTGGCCGTCGCTTCAGATCTGGCCCCACGGCCGGCCCAATCGCGGCTGCGGTTTGTTACGGAGGAGGATGTGTCTCGTAGACTGACGGCAGGGATGAACGTCGAGAGACACTAACGTTCGTTCCTCTCTGACACAGCTGGATAGATTTTTGTAGGTGCCGGGCTTCTGCAGAAGCAGTGGCCTCTACGTTTCCTCAAATCCCCAGCCATGGAGGGCAGAGCCCAGCGGCAGCTGCTGCTGCTGCAGCAGCAGCAGCTGATGCTGCGGCAGCAAGGCTCGCAACGCAACGCTGAGCTGGTCGGGCGGATGCCCATCTCTCGGCACGAGGGCGTGAACGTCCGTTCGTTCCTGTGCGGGTCCATGCCCGTTCTGCTGGACGCGGAGGAGGCGTCGGCCGGATCTGCGGAAGGCTTGCAGCTGCGGCTGCTTGGGGGCAAGATGCAGTCGCAGAGGTGCGTGCGGTACTCTGTTCACCGCAGCAACACACTTTGGAGGTGGCAATACTAGAAATACTGGCAATACCAGGAAGACTTCCTACGCTCTGAAGGCGATGCCGTTCACATCATTCGTTTGACATGGTGTCTGCAATGTTTGTTGGAGACTAATTTGTCAAGCTGTGATGCAGATCTCACTTTCACCTTCTGTTGGCCTTGGCATGCTGAACTATGTTGGAGCTGAAAGCAAACTGTATTGTGGTTGGAATTCCAAATCTGGAATACATTCGACGCTGCCGCACGTCCTCAGAGCTGACCTTGCCAAGCCTCGTTGGAATTGGCATGTCCCACCTTGGTTTACTTTGACACTGCCCATCTCTGTTGAAGTTGACTCTGCCAATGATTGCTGGAGCTGACATCGTTAAGTTTTGTTCGACACATTCAGGCCTTCGCTGAGTTGACCATGCCAAAGCTGAGTTGGCATTTACATTTCCAAGCATTGTTGTGGCTGAATTGCTGCACTTTCTTGAAGTT
>SZWC01010872.1:1139-36746 GCA_023375785.1 Penium margaritaceum
CAAGCAGCTCGCCAGGCCTCAGCATCCTGCGATGAGAAAGCCTCCCTCAATGTGCCCGGGTCAGGCGCCATAGAGGGGGAACTCTGCGTGGCAAGTGCACACGCCTCAATGTCAGGTCTGACGGCCACGAGATCAACTGCTGCGTCACAGGCGATATGGAACTCGCGAGTGACCAGGTCGTGCCCTATAGGGCACGCTGGGTGTACCTCTAAAAGCTCAATGCGGACACTCAGGCCTAAGGCCTTTGTGCCTCGATCACCGCTCGCAATGCTGCGAGAGGAACGCCTGGGTCCAGGACCCGACGCTCGCTGAGCTCCGGAATCCAGTGGTCGAAGGCGACCACCGGGCTCACGGGAGTAACCGGAGGTCGAGGGGCGCACCTTAGGCGCAGGAACAGGTACGACCATAGGGACAGGTACGACCACAGCTGGTGAAGGCTGAGACGAGGCAACCGGAGATGCCATGCGAGGAGAAGCGTGTGTGGGGGACACTGAGCTGGGAGTGACAGCGAGCAAGGCTGGCCCGGACACTGAGACAGGAGTGTCAGCCAACGTAGGGACAGGAGTGGGCTGGGCTCAGTCAGACACTGGAGCAGGGGTGCCAGTGGACACATGTGATGATGCAGGAGGAGGCGTGAGAGCAGCAGTACCTGTGGGGTGTGAAGCAGGCTGAGCAGGCGGGATCTCTGGACCAACGGCAATGATAGCTGAGTCATCAAGTGCTGGAGATCGAGAGGGGGCTCGAGCGGACACATCACCCTGACGAGAAATAGTCACTCGCGGAGAAGTCTCCCCCATCCGCCGAGGACCCTCACAGGAAGGGACATGAGCTGCGGAGAGAGATGTGATCGAAGCCAGATCACGGTATGTGAGAGACTCAAAAAACAGCGCGTCACGGGACTCAATGACACGACGGCGAGTGGGGTCCCAAAAGCGCCAGGCCTTCGACCGCGAGGAGATGCCGATGAAAGCACACAAGCGACCCCGAGGGGAGACCTTGGACCCCTGCTGGTCCTCGGTGTACCACACTGAGGCCAGGGAACCCCAGACGCGTGCGAGACGAAGATCAGCACGGTGGCCAAACCAGAGCTTGTACGGTGTAACATGATCCGGAAGCGGACCATGCGGGAGGCGGTTCCACACCCACGTCATGTAGGCGAAGCCCTCGAAGGTGAAGGACTCCGGGAGACCGCACTCAGACCGCATGGCGCGGACCGCATCCTCCATGGTGCGGTTCCAGCGCTCAGAGACACTGTTCTGCTGTGGGGTAGCAGGAGCGGAGACCTGGTGAAAAATGCCGTGCTCAGCAAAGAAGGAGTCCATCTCACCGAGGAACTCGCCGCCGCGATCCAAGCGAAAGGTATGTAGCGTGTGGCGAGACTGACGCTTAGCCATCACGAGCCAGAGCCAAACCGCAAGAGCGGCGTCGCTCTTCTGACGTAGACTGTAGACCCACCGCATCCGGGTGAAGTCATCAGTCAACGTCAGAACATACCGTCCCCTCTCGGACAGGGACTTGACCGGGAGAGGACCAAGCAGGTCCGAGTGGACCAACTCGAGTGGCCTCAGCGCTCGGGAACGCGAATCAGGATAAGTGCACCGGTGCATCTTTCCCTGAGCGCAAAAAAGGCAGTTGGTCTTGGGTGGCTTCTCGAAAGAAGCCACGTAGAGGCCAAGAGCGGGCTGTGTCCGTATGAGCTTCGACACAGTGTCGGAGCCCACATGACATAGATGTCGGTGAATCAACCTCTGGTGTTCTGGGGATAGAACACTAGTGACAAAAACACGACCGGAGGAAGGTGGAGAGCAAGGGGAGGATGGCCGAGCAATGCGATACAAATCATCTACGACTGAAGCACGCAGGACAATGCTACGGGTGTCAAGAGCAGTCACCGTCATTGAATCAGCGGTATGCTCAACGGAGAGACCCATCAGAGTGCAGGCACGCACAGACAGCAGACTGAGCTCAAGATCAGGCACAAAAAGCACGTAAGAGAGATACAGGGGGCCAGACGGACCATCAAAGCATACAACCCCGACACTGTGGACGGGTAAGGACTGACCAGAGCCTGTACGAACAGAACGGACAGTCGTGACAGGACCAAGTACCACAAAGTCACTACGACGACACGTCATGTGGTGGGTGGCACCGGAATCGATGATCCAAGTGCCACCGGAGTCACGACTGGTGGACGTCACTGTACAACGAGCAATGGAACACTCGGCATCAGAGGGACGCTGAGCCGTCAGTGGGAAGGAACGACGTACATCACGAAGGTGAGACTCATGAATCCAGTCAGTGCAGTCAGGCCCAACATCATCACATGCGGACTGTGCTCCCCCACACGTGTCATCACGAGTCAGGAGGACGGACGAACAAGCAGTTTGTGACCCACTCGACGATGACAACACACTCACACCTCCCTGAAAGCGAAGCGCCAGAAGATGACGAAGCTCGGCGATGGTGCGGTCACGTGGGTCTGGATCACTGCTGCTCGCTGGTGAGGACGCAGGAACAACTGCAGTCGTGGTCGCCGCGCGTCCAGAGGAGTGTGCGGGCGACATTCTGGACGCGGTGCGAGCAGCATGGGCAGCCTGAAGTCCGCGAGTGATGCGCTCCCAGTCAAGCGGCTGCTGGCACTCGGTGTAGCGATGGGCACCTCCACAGTTGTAGCAGAGCACGGAACGGCCACTGCTACCACTGGATGACGACTGCTGCTGACCCGATCCGCGCTTCCTATTCTTCTTCTTCCCCTGGGCAGCTGCTGCAACGCCATGCGTCTGCGTGGGTGTAGACGAGGTCGAAGAGGAGGCGGAAGATAAGGTCGTGATGGAGGTAGATGAGAGTGAGTGCAGGAGGGAAGATGGTGATGAGGCGAGGACTGCTGTAGCGAGGGAAGTCTCGTGATGTGCTACTGCTGTCTCGCGGGCTGACGTCACCTAGAGGAAGAGCTGATGAGCCCAAGGGAGCAGCTGTAGGGTGGCTGAGAAAGGCTTGAGAGCAGCGTCGTTGTACCGTGTGAAGATGTCGGTGTACTTCAGGCGAACTCCGAGCATAATCGTCCGAAGTGCCCACAGCTGTGTGCCCCCTGAGGTCCCCCGACACGTGTAAATACGCATGGTACATCGCCAGTAATCCGCCGCAGGCTCCGCTGCTCCCTGACGGAGCGAGTGGAAAGCACGAATGTGTAACGCACGCATAGCGTGCGTCTCTGCGGCCAGTAGGGACAACGCCAGATCCCAGCCTCCACAAGGATCTGCTCCGGTGCCTGTGCCAGCCTCGCCGAGGAAAAGGCGGAAGTCGATGACAGTCTCGCGTGGCATGGCGTAGAGAAGTCCTCGCATGGCCCGGGCTGCTGTCAGTACCTGTGCTGGATCTGTAGACTGGTATGGGCTGTGGTAGTAAGGCCACACTCTCTCGGAAGTGGCCCACACCTGAAACAGGATCTCCCAGCAGTCAAATCCATCCTCGCTGATGTANCACCAGGAGGTGAAGCAGGCGGAGCACCTGTCACGGGCACCTGAGCCGAGTGCTGGGTGGAGGCCGCAACGCCGGCAGCTCCCTCAGAAATCCTGGAAGGAGCCGTGGACTGAGCGCGCATGAGCTCAGTCAGCATGCGGATCGCGTCAGTCTGCTCTCACTGCAGAAGATGCATCTCCTCCTGCTGGCTGCGCAGGTCCTTAATGGGCTGCGAGGGAGGGCTCAATACCCCTGAAGAAGAGGAGGAGGGATCACCTGGTCCCTTGTCCTTGTCGTCGGGCGAACTCATGTCGCTGCTCACTATGGGACGACAGGTCAAGTTTGCCGGATTTCAAAACTGTCTGCGTTTCTCGGGGGGTTGAAACGCTGGCAACTTTTGACTTTCCGGGTGAAAACTTTGCTAAGTGTAATGCTTACGTCAGCAAGTGGTTGCTGACGTCAGCACGACCTGATGACGTCAGCAATCAACAATGCTGACGTCAGCTCGTCCCCTCCCCCCCTTTTTTTTTTCTTCTTGTCACGGTTCTGCCGCTTTGCGGTGGCGCGCGGCAGCTCCGCGGAAGTTGCGTAGCAGCTTCCGCCCAGCTGTTGCTGCAGCTGTGCTGTCAGCTGCAGCAGCATCTGCGTAGCTGCGTGTGCAACGGTGGCAGCAGCGGCTGCGCTGCTGCTGCTGCTGTGCGCGGAGGCTGCTGGTGCGCGCGGCGGCTGCTGCTGCACGCTGCAGCTGTTGCTGGCTGCCGCCGCCGCGCGCTGCTGCTGGCTGCCGCCGCCGCGCGCTGCTGCTGCTGCCACTGCTGCGCTGCTGCTGCCGCCGCGACCTCCGCTGCTGCTGCTGTGCCGCTGCCGCTGCTGCGCTGCTGCTGCCGCTGCTCCCAATGGCTGACCTGTCACGCCCAAGTGGTTGGGGTGGATTGACGGTGGACCAGACTAGGATTGCCTTATTCCTCGTGGTATTATTTAGAGAAGGTCCGAGCGCCGGCCTTGTTGAACAAGACGGTAATGTTCAGCTCCACACATTCTTAGCAGCCAGCTCAGGAAGTTGGGACATCGAGCAAGGATCAGCAGGCGAGAATCCCCTCCTGCTTCCTCTCTCTTCCTCTCTCTTCCTCTTTCTGTCACACGTCAAGGTTCCAAGACACGCTTGTGGTGCTCCACCAGGTCTTTTCAGAGTTCCGGGTCCTTGCGCTCAAAGCACCGAGGGCGGCCCGCAGGGTGGCCGCGGGTCGCGTGGCCCCCGTTGGGTCGCTTCGCGCATAGGTCCGCATTCACTCTATCCCGCCATGCGGGGTGGAGGTCATCTGTCGACCAGGTGGTGAGATTCAACGGCATCAGTCGCTTGGTGCAGAGAATGGAAGTCTGGGTCTGTTCCCAGAGTTCCAAGATTCAAACTTGTACGGGCAAGTCTACGGGTTGTGAGGCCCAACCGCCGGTTGAAACAGGACCTTGATGCGGTCTACGGACGTCAGAGAACCTCTCTCGTGTCCCGCTTCTGGAGCCTGCCACCCCCGCGGCCTGCGGCTCCTCGTCTACTGTTCGCCCTCCAAAGCCCACGCCCCTCGGTGCTGGCTTGATTTCGGCCTCCAAAGGTTTTTTCAAGCTATCAAACTGACCACAACACCAGTCATTAAAGAAAGGGTCAGCAGAGGACATTGAGAATGTTGTGGAACTTGAGAATCCAGAGTTTTTCAAGTGCTGAGACACCTTTTACTGTCTGATCGCCAGCTTTGAAGCACTGGCAATATCACAAAAGCTGTAATTCTTTCGAGCGAGAACAATGATGTGTCCATGTGCCTCTTTAGAAACTTGTGGTTTCCATCTGTGCATTACACAAGACTAGAGGATCTGTGCCACAACAACGAACTCTACGGAAAACATGGATGTAGGGGATTGGACGGGATCATTGGCCGACTAGGCCAAAACTGCAGTGCGTGAAGGTCTCCAACCCTCAAGCCATCCCGTCCAACTGCTCACAGGCCAGGCACCCTCGCTCGATCCACGTCCTTGGCCGCGCACTACACTTCACCAGGCTAGTGTGAGTGGGCCGCCCTCAGCATCGGTATGTCAGTCTCGAACCCCAACTCTGTGATACCAAAGTAGCGAATTGGACAACATCCTTGGCCAACTAAGCCAAAACCACAAGAGAGGTTCTTGAACATAATCTGGTTTTTCTCTCCCTCAGACTCCGATGAACTTGCCATGTAGAGGGTGAGGTAAGATAATGTTTGTTACAGGCCCCACCACTTCATGTGGTGTTGGAGCCCGCATATGCCAACTGCTACTCAAATGAGCCTTTTCTCCTTGTCATGCAATGTGCAAGTTCCAGAGGCAGGATCTGTGAAAAAAGAACAATTGCCTGAAGCATTTTTGTGCACACCAGTCTCCTTGAGCACGTTTCACTCTATGCAGCGTACACATTGCAGAAGCATTGGCTCCTAGACTTGCTGCTGATGACGTAGCGACACTGTCCAGTCAGTTGGCGCATTGGCGAGCAATCAGGTGCAAGAGGCAGCAAGGGTTACAGTAGAGAGACACTCAAAGTATCATAAGCTTCAATACCTTAGTAATGCAGAGAGAAATGACAACTGACAAGTACACAACATAAATGCCTGCCGTGGCGCACAGTGGGTGACACACACGGCAATGTTTGTTTGTCATAAAATCGGCCCAAAACAACTATTTTGGTCGTAACTGTGTGCACAAGTATCCAAACGCAACAACATCTAAACCATGAGATGCAGAATCTCAAGCCAAATGCTACGACTAGTCACACACACACGTTTCACCGATCAGTCGATAGACAATGAGAAATATGCAAATTGGGCTCAGAAGCCGGTCCACCGAGAAAACTCTAGCGACTATAGAAAAACTGTAGGGCATCCCACCAAGCACTTGGTGGGTGGAGTCACCACCCGTTGGTGGTCCGAAGCGAGTAGGGTTCGGATCAGGGATCTACACGAGCATGGACATGACCGAGTGGTCAGAGTAAGCTCTACAAACAGACAAGGACAACTCACATCACAACACTCTCCCATGACGCGATAGTATGCATGTCCATACACGTATAGAATTGACACTGGAGCGCGACAAGATGCTCAACAGTCAATGCTCACACACCCCAATCTTAGCGACTCTCAGGCAAGGGGTGAAGCCCGGAAGAATGAATGGGCACCATGAGTTTTCCATGCAAAAGTGCCTTCGTCAAGAAGTCAGCCCGCTACATGTCTGTGCAGAGCTAGATGAAGGAGATCACTTGTCGCTCCACAAGATCATGCACAAAGTGATGTTCATGAACAAGGTGCTTCAATGTGAAACACACCAGAATTCTGTGCAATGGAAAGAGCACTCCCGTTGTGAACCAAGGGGCGCCCAGCGTGACGGTCACACGTCGAGCCCTTGGGATAAACCTCCCACCCTCACCCCTTGGTGTGTGGGCCAACCCTTGAGATACCGCACGACCCTCTCCTAGCATTCAGACCGAGGTTTCCGCCGTGCGACCTTCCCCATGGCGTTAGCACCAAGGTGCGCTGAGGAATACTTGTAGGATCGAATGGACGTGTGCAAGGTGATGCATGGAGAATAAGGAGATTTAGGTAAGGAATGAATCCTTTAGACTTGATAGATTAGTACAAGGCAATGTACATAGTCTCCGGGTTGGATTGGCATGCCTAGAACAATCCCTAGGCTTCCTTATGTACCAGCCCTATGAGCCAACCGAAAGCTCCTCGGTGCTCCAAAGCCCTCTACTAAGACACATTCGTGCAAGTAACACATGCATCACATACTACGCATTGCAAGCTTTCCAACGCACCAAAGAACGGCTCAATCCATGAAGAAACGAGTACGTTATGGTCGTTTGAGTACTCCATGCTCGACGACCGCTGGGATTACCGCCAGCGGAGGTCACGAAGACCCGAAGCACCCTTGCTTGCGAATGTAGCTCCAGCCACCATCCCGAAGTGCCCATGGACCCCAATGCACCTTACTCCAGCCACCTTACCTTGGCCAAAGCGTCCATCCATGGGCGCTTTGGCTGCAGTGGGCGAGAAAGTCGCTTCGCATTGTTGGGGTTGAACCGGTGCTCCCGTCCATTTTCCGGACACGCACCACCCAACCTTGCCCGGCCGTATCTTTCTCGTCCTTACACCGAATGTCCCGGGTCTTGGACCAAACTTGCAGGCCATTTCAAGTAGAATACAATCATGAATTTAAACAGTGGGTTTGATGCCATAAGGGTGATGAAAACACTGTCTCGACCGGCGGGTCCCATAACATTACCCGCCCTCCGAGGCGCGCCGTCCTGGTGTGCTCCCGGCAGACTCAGAAGACGTCATCTGCACCACCGCTCCAGCTGTTGGAATTCAGCAGTTGTGCATTCACAGGTGTGTGCCACCCTTTTCCATTCCAGCAATGTGCAGAACGAGCTGCACTTGCGTCCAACCCGCCACCAAACATCAGTAGAGGAGCCGTTCCAACAGCTATAGTTGTTGCGATCCAGCAACACCTTTATCCACCAAGAACCCCCTTGGCCTTCCAGTGCTTTTCTGCGAGTCGCAGCATCCACCGTTGCATCTTGAGGAGCCACGTGACCCTCTCCTAGCAGCCAAACCGTTGCTAGTGACCGAGGTTACCGGCACGCAATGTCTCATCCTCACCTCGCCGATGTGGCGAAGTGAGATTCCGTCCCCTTCACGACCACAAGATTGCACAACCAATCCGGTTCCGGACTCCAGGCATGCAACCAGTCCCGGCCGATGAAGAAGACACACTCATCCATTGGGCACGTATGAAGAACACATCGCACGCAAAATCGCCCACATGGATAGGTTGCTTGACAAGAGGTTTGCTCCACGCCACCAATATGGACATCCGCTGCACCGCCGATGCCCCCTCTAAAGTGCAATGCCAGCCCCCTCCTTGCAGTCAAGTTGTTGTAGAAATCATAACCCGCGGCACCAACCAGCAGACCGTGCAGCTTCCTCCGACCCTTGGAACCCCAAAACCGGAATCCCAAGAGCTAGCCCTAGGAAAACCCCTAGAGCTCCCAGGCCCTCCTTCAACCCGCCACAGCGAACAAACAACACCGTAGTAGGCAAGTTGCCGTTCCGGACTGGTGCTGATTTGGTGGGTGAAGGATGTACAGCAACAAGAAACCTTCCCCTCACTGCTGCTGCCCAATGCCCTGCTTTGCCTTGTGCTTGGGGCACTCCTTCCTGCGGTGACCTTCCTCGCCGTAGCACCAACACTTGGCCCTTGGTCCTCGTTGCCCGTCCAAGCCTCGTTGCTCCCCTCGGATCACATCCACTTCCATGGGCACAGCCTGATCTGGCTGCTCCATCCAAGATTGTGTCGCAAATCTGCTCCGGCTTGCATTGTAGTCGACCGCGTCGAAGCGATCTGCTGCCAAAACCAGCTCTGCAAAGGTCCGCAACCCGAGCACTGCGAGTTCATGTTGGACGTGCAACTTCAGGCCGTCATGGTAGCGGTCGTACGCCTCCGCATCCGAGAGGTCGTCAATCTGCGCTGCCAAAGCCATGAAGCATGTAGTGTAGTCCTGGACCAATCCGCCTTGCTTGACGTGCTTGATCTTGTCACGTGCGACCTGGCTTCCATTGAGGAGGTCAAAACGCGCCTGAAGCATCGTCTCGAACAGCTCCCACGTCTCTGGCTTCTCCGTCAACGCCCGCGCACCGAGTTGTACTTCCCACCCCAGTGGTAGAATCAACAATGGCTGAAGTTGTGCACTGGCCCCCAGCCCGTCCGGCAACCCAGCTGCGTTCCGCCGGCACAATGCCGAACACCGCTGCTGCGCCATTCCCCGAAGTATCGTAGGTGCATACTCCAGTCTTGTGGTATCTTCTCCCTCGAGAACGCCGAATGCCATGAAGTATGAGTTCACTGTGAAAAGCCACTCACGCGCACTGCCCTTGCCGGTGTAGAAATCCGGCTCCTTTGACTTGTGCCGTCGTAAGGAAGGTGCGGATACCAATACAACACCCTCCAACGCTCTGCTCCCTTGACTGACGTACCTCGCCTCAACCTCCGTGCGCAGCTACTGGTTCTCTTGACGCAACTCATCAGGAGCATGCCGGATCTCCTCCATGAGGTAGGCCTGGTCGTATGCCGCAGCTGCCATGCTCCCGGTCATGACGAACAAAATCTGACCAAACGCAACTGTAGCAGATCTTCTGCCTCCCTTCGGTCCGTGAAAAACGAAGCAAACGTCCACGCGCTATGATACCAAATGTAAACCGGGGGACGCCCGGCGTGACGGTCACACGTCGAGCCCTTGGGAAAAACCACCAACCCTCACCCCTTGGTGTGTGGGCCGACCCTTGAGATGCCGCATGACCCTCTCCTAGCAGTAAGTCCGCTCCTAGTGACCAAGGTTCCCGCCGTGCAACTCTCCCCGTGGCGTTTGTACTAAGGTGCGCTGCGGAAGACTTGTAGGATCAAATGGACACGTGCAAGGCGATGCTTGGAGAAAAAGGAGAGTTGGGTAAGGAATGAATCCTTTAGAGTTGATAGATCAGTACAAGGCAATGTACAAAATCTCTGGGTAAGATTGGCATGCCTAGAACAATCCATAGGCTTCCTTATGTACCAGCCCTATGAGGCAGCCGAAAGCTCCTCGGCACTTTGAAGCCCTCTACTGAGGTGCATTCATAAAAATAACACATGCATCAAGTAGTAAGAATTGTGAGCTTTCCAACACACCAAAGAATGCCTCAATCCGTGAAGAAACGGCAAAGTTATGGCCGTTTGAGTACTCAACGCGTGACGGCCGTTGGCAGCACCGCTAGCGGAGGTGACGGCCACCCAAAGCACCCTTGCTTGCGAATGCGGCTCCAGCCGCCATCCCGAAGCGCCCATGGACCCCAATGAACCTTGCCTCATTGGCTTAGTGTCCATCCAGGGGCGCTTTGGCTGCAGTGGGCGAGAAAGTCGCTCCGCCTTGTTGGGGTCGAACCGGTGCTCCCGTCCATTTTCCGGACACGCACCACCCAACTTTGCCCGGCCGTATCTTTCTTGTCCTTGCACCGAATGACCCAGTTCTTGGACCAAACCTGCACGGTTTTTCACTTAGAATACATTCATGACCTCAAAAAGTGTGTTTTATTCCATCAAGGTGATTAAAACACCGGCTCAACTGGCGGGTCCCATAACACTCCGGTTGTCACAACGCAGAACGACGCAAGGCACAGACTGATGTAACTCACGGATTAGACAATACAGCCACACCGGCTCAGCAGCCCCAATGCCCTGAGCAACATACTCAGCTTCTGATGAGCTACGTGCAATACAACCCTGCTTGCCGTTGTGTCACAACACAACGGTGCCACCCAGCAGAAACACGTAACCTGTTTCACTGCGTCCATCAGGGCTCCAAGCCCAATCACTGTTTGTGTAGTGGTCGACTACTACTGAACACTACCGTCAAAAGCAGAGTCTGAGGTGTGGTGTGAAGAACACATACCACACCACTTGCACATCCACGCGAAGGTCTCTTGCCCGAGGACACTGTGATAACTATGCAAGGAGGTTGACGAAAAGGGAAACGTCGGGTCGTGTGGTAGTGGCCAAGTACATGAAAATCCCGATCACGCACAAGCACAGGTTCACGTCCATTGTCTCCCCCACCTGTGCTACATCATCCACATTCAAAGCATCCTGCTCATCACGTGTGATGGGGGTGGAGGCTGTGGGTACTACACCAAGGAGGCCGGTAAAATGCTCTCCCACAACACTGGTGTAACGTGCCTGATGCAACAAGAGCTTCCTCGCTGATGATCAACCACGACTTCCATCCCGAGAAACACAACTGCAGGACCGAGGTCCTTCATCCTGTAGGCAGCTTAAAGGACTACCTTGGCATCCTTTACGACCTCCATAGATTGAGACGCAATCAGGAGGTTGTCCACGTAGACGAGGATGGCGATGAAGCTCTCAACTGTGTGCTTGAGAAAGAGAGATGTGTCAACGTCACTCTGCACGTAACCGGCATGTATGAGTGTGCTGGTGATCTCCAAGTTTCAGCACTTGGGTGACTATGTCAAGCGGTACAAGACCTTGCGCAAGCACTAGACCTTGTCATCAATCTTGAATCCAGGTTGCTGGACCATTTAGATCTCCTCCTCTGAGATGCCATGGAGGAACACGTTGTTCATATCCATCTGGTGCAGCTCCCAGACGTGGTGAGCAACAACACCAAATAGAGCAAGAGCGGTGGTAATGGAGCCAATGGGTGCAAAGGTGCCACTGAAATCTACACCCTCGACCTACTAGAATCCCTTGGTTGTCAAGCGAGCCTTTTAGTGATCTAGTGTACCAACAAACTTCACCTTCTTGCAAAAGACCCACTTGGCCCGTATAGCCTTCCACTCAGGCAAAAGGTCGACAAGCTCATAGACATTGTGCTCACGATTGGATCTGAACTCAGCCTCACAAGTAGCATGCCACAAGTCTGTATCCTGAGGTGAGAGTGCCTCCTTAAACATGCCTGGATCAGGCGACGTCGAGGGAGAGCTCCAGGTTGTTAAAACAGACGCCTCAGGACTCGGTCTAACAAAGACAAGGTTGGGTGTGGCATCACAAACGACCGAGAAATCTTAGGAGACCAGCTCGTGGTCGATAGGACATGCTGGATGCACATCAGTGAAGTATGTCTGGATACTCAAGCCAAGGGGTTTCGTGCAAGGCTCGCCACTCTGAACACTACAAGTCGGGCATCTAGGTGCTAAGTCAGCAGGTTAATGAGCCTTAGAGGCGAATGATCTGAGAGGATCACTGGGCTTGCAAAAGTAGCCTGAACCTGAGGTGCTTTCCTTAGGTTGCGTAGAAGGCCACTGGTGCATAGCACTAGGGGGAATAGGTGCATGCACGAGACTGGGAGTGACAGAGGGGACTGACACCGGCACGGGGTCAGGTGTGCCAAAGGGGACTGACGCTCATACGGTGTCAGGTGTGCCAGTGGGGACAGACACTGGCACGGGATCAGGTGTGCCAAAAGGGTCTGAAACTGGTACGGGATCAAGTGTTCTGGAGGGATTGACGGACGTACAAGATCAAGTGTTCCAGACGGGAATGGCACTGACACGGGATCAGGTGTGCCAAAAGGGTCTGAAACTGGTACGGGATCAAGTGTTCTGGAGGGATTGACGGACGTACAAGATCAAGTGTTCCAGACGGGAATGGCACTGACACGGGATCAGGTGTGTCAGAGGGGACCAACACTAACATGGGATCAGGTGTGCCAGATGGATCTTACACCGGCACGAGATCACGTGTGCCAGAGGGGACTAGTGAAGCTACTGGACCCACAGGCATAATGGCAAGACCGTCAGCAGTCGAAGACCGGACCGCAGGTTAGGAGGCCCAGACGGACCCATCCGTAAGAATAGACTCCTCCGTCCGCCATGAGGCCACATAAGGAGGAACGTGGTCGGTGGCCAGCGACAATATGCTGGACAAGTCACGGTAGGTGAGAGCCTCAAAGAAGAGACCATCTCAAGACTCAACAATGCCATGGCGAGTAGGGTCCCAAAAGCGCTGGGCCTTTGGTCGCTAGGAGATGCAGAAGAAGGTACACATGCGTCCACGAGGTGAGACTTTTGACTCCTTCTGGTCCTCGATGTACCACACAGGCAAAGGACCCCCAAACGCGGACGATACAGAGATCAACACGATAGCCAAACCACAACTCGTACGACGTGACATGGTCTAGAAGCGGGCCATGTGGCAAGCGAGGCCAGACCCATGTTATGTAGGAAAGCCCCTCAAAGGCAAAGAACTCTAGAAGACCGCACTCAGACTGCATAGCAAAAACTGCATCCTCCATGATGCGGTTCCAACACTCAGACACATCATTCAGCTATGGCATAATAGGGACAGAGAGCTTGTGAGATATACCGTGCTCAGCAGAGTAGGCATCCATCTCACCTAAGAACTTGTCACCACGATCTGAGTGGAACGTGTGTAGGGTGTGTCAAGACTCGACCATGACAAGCCACAAGTGGGCTGCCAGTGTGGCATCGCTCTTGTGGCGGAGGCTGTAGACCCACCACATCCGGGTGAAGTCATTGACCATGGTGAGAACATATCGACCCTGATCGGAGAGGGATTAGATTGGGAGAGGACCCAGAAGGTCCTAGTGGACCAACTCTAGTAGGCGCAGTGTCCGTGAGGAGAATTCTGGGTAAGAGCACCGATGCATCTTATCCTTGGCGCAAGAAAGAAAATCAGTCTTGGGCAACGTCTCAAAGGAAGCCATGTCATTTCCGAGAGCTGGTTGAGTTTGAATGAGCTTGGACGCAGTGTCTGCGCTCACATGGCAGAGGCCACGATGTCACAAGTGCTGGTACTAAGGGGAGAGAACACCAGTGACAAACACATACGTAGAAGAGAGAGGGGGAGAAGAAACCGAGTGAATGAAATCAGACACATGGTGAGGTCATCAACAACATAGGCACAAAGCACGATGGCACGCGTGTCAAGGGCACTCATCGTGGCAGAGTTAGAAGAGTACTTAACAATGAGACACATCCTGGTGCATGCACGATCAGAGAGCAGGCTGAGCTCAATAGCAGGGACAAAGAGCATACAAAATATGTACGAGGGGCCAGACGGACCATAAACTGCACAACCCAACTCCTTGCACAGGCAACGACTGACCAAACCATGTGCGAACAGATAGAACGGACAGAACGGGACCGAGCATAACAAAGTGACTATGATGACAAGACATAAGATGGGTGGCACCAGAGTCAATGATCTGGGAGCCACTCAGCGCACGACCAGTCATCGACACTAAGCACCATGCCACAGAGCACTCTGCCTCTGTTGGACGTGTAGTAGAGGAGTCACAACAACGATGAACAGCACTGATCTGTCACTCCCAAGTCGGTACCGTCGGGTCCATCCTCATCCGAAGCCAAATGAGCTCCTCAACAAGTGTCATCAGGGGCGACAAACATAGTAAGACAAGCTATTTGAGGACCACTCGGCTATGACAACACACTCACACCGCCTTGAGTACAAAGTGCGAGCAGTTGACGAAGCTCTGAGATCGTGCAACCCCGAGGGTCCATATCACTGTTACTGTCTAGTGAAACGAATACGTTGCAGTCCTGGTCGGGGTACGTCTCGTCCGTGTGTCACTCGAGGAAATCTGCTACGTGTGTGCCACCTGAAGACCACATATGATTTGAGTCCAATGAAGAGGTTGCTTACACTCCGTGTAGCAGTCAGCACCTCCACACTTGTAGCAGTGGACAGAACGTCCACTGCCAGTACTCGCTTGCTGCTGCTGCTATCCCTTCTCGCGTCGCTTCTTCCCCTTCTTCCCACCTAAGGCTGTTCCAACACCCTGAATGTAGCCGCTCGTGGCAGAGGAGGATGAGGAAGCAGTGGAGGTGGGAGTGGTGAACTGGGACAGAGGCATAGGAGGGGTCGTAGTCACTACTGTAACAAGTGGACTCTACTCATGGGCAATGATAGCCTCATAAGCCGATGTGGTGTGGAGGAAGTAGCGATGTGCCCATGGAAGCAGGTGTAGTGACTTCGACAACTTAGAGATAGCCACACAGTCGTTTCGCGTACATGGTTCAAGTGCGCCCCCATCATAATGGTGTCAAGTGCCCATTATTGCGTCCCGCCACCGGTCCCAAGGCGAGTGTAAAGGCGCATCGCGTGCCTCCAGTAGTTAGCTGCAAGTTCCGTGGAACCCTGATGGAGGGAGAGAAAATCACGTAGCTGGGCCGACTCGTGGCATGGGTCTCCACAGCAAGAACTGTCAAGGCCAGCTCCCAGCCTTGGCGCGGATCTGCTCTAGTCCCGGTCCCGGTCTCACTCTGGAAGGGTCGGAAGTCAATCACAATCTCCTACAGCATGGCATAGAGGAGATTGCACATTGCTCTCACTACTATCTAGACCTGGTGAGCATCGCGAGTCTGGTAGTGTTTGTGGTAGTAGTGCCAGACACCCTCAGAGTCGGCCCAAGCCTGAAACAGGGTCTCTCAGTAATCAAAAGCCTCACCGCTCTCGGAACGCTGTGGAAGTGTCTCAAAGTCCTTCGGTCGCCATTCCGTGGGGTGGGCGACCTCAGGCTCGGGAGATGGTGTGCGAGGCACAGAGAGACCATCAGTGAGAGAAATGCCACCAAAGGTAAATGCTGCTGAATGACATGGCTGGTCGTGATGGCAAGAAAGCGGCAAGGTGAGAGGTTGGGATCCCAATCGCGGATCACGAACGCGCTCCTCAAGGACGCGAACCTTGTCCTCACGTGTGTCATCCTCCATCCCCTCCGCATCCCAAGTGTCGAAAAGTGATGAGGGGTACTACGGCCGCGGTCCTGTACAGGGCGTAAACTGCTGAACGTATGGTGTAGCGCCAGTAGGTCCTCTTGGTGTCGGTTGTGAGGCCCCCGGACGACTCCACAGTAATCCGTGATCTCCTGTAGTGCATCGATCTAATGCTGCTACTGGCGGTGCATCTCATCGTGATTCCAACAAAGCTTGTGAATTGCAAGTGACTGCAACCGTGGATTCATGATGTCGAAGAGGAGGAAGAGGAGGGGTCCCCTAGCCCCTTGCCCTTGTCGCCGGCGGCACCAATGCCGCTCAGCATGGTTCCAAAGGTCAATTTTGTTAGAATCAAGAACCATTGGCTTTTGTTGAGGATTTGAAACGCTGGTAGAAAAATAATGTTTCAGCCAATGTTTGGCCAAATGTTGTTGTTGACGTCATCACCCACAATGATGACATCAGCGTAAAGGTTGTCCAAATAAGGCAAAATTTGGAGCGATTGTGCATCAGAGGATTCAAAATGCAATGGCAGTTGTTTTGTTAAAAAAATCTTCAAGAATGGAAAAAATGTCACCATTATCTTTTCAGCCCAAAATCCGGAAAATTTGATAGATCTGAGAGCATTGTTTTGTTTCCTGGAGGCTACAGGGCACCAAATGAGGCGGGAATGGATACAATGGATAGAATTTGCAAGAGCTTTCTAGTGGACCCTTAACACGCCAAACACGGTGGTCATTTTTGGCAGTTGCACCCTCTCACTTCCGGGAGGGTGGTAGGTGCAACCTGAGCAAAGCTTCCGGGAACCTTCACCGACCCGGTCTCAATATCATGTGCCTCAACTGCTGCTGGAGAGGGTTGGGAAACCCTTGTTTGCCCCATGGTGGTGATGTGATGATGCGGTTGCAATGGTGTTTCAACTACTGCAATCTGCGACGGCGGGTCACTGTGGCTTGGTGGGCCCTCCCGGGATTGTGGCTGTGACTTTCACTTCTACGGCCACTGCCTCAAATCTGCTGCGCAGGTGTCGAAACACAACACCCCTGAACCTAAAGATGCAAAATATTGATCCACACACTACGACGGGTGTACATGTCCGACATCGATCTGTGGATGGACAATGTAAAAGATGCAAATTGGGATCAGAAACCAATCCACCAAGAAAACTCTAGCGGCTGTAGAAAAAGCTGCAGGCACCCCAGCAAGCACCAGGGAAGTAGTGGTAGCTGTCTTGCAGCTACTGGTAGGTGGAGTCACCACCCGTCGGTCATCCGGCGCCAGCTACATCAGTACCAAAGATTTGTACAAGCATGGACACAGCCGAGTGGTCATAGTACGAACAGACGAGGACAACTCACATCACAAGAAGATTCATTCTCTTTTTTGCACACTCAAACTTCAAAATGACATCGCTCCTTCTCCCTGCTCCTCACCTCTAGCACTTTAAGAGTTTTCATCTAGGAGCTTCTGCATCCCACTTAGAACAATGTGTAAACCTCAAGTTGGACACAGGGAACCTCAACTATAGACATTGCCTTCTCCAAAGGGCTAGTTTGACTTGAGATCCTTGAACGAAGTGCAGCCTCTGATGTGCAAAAAGACAAGTTGTGCTGCTGCGGAATTGCAAATCACATCCCATTCTCTGAATCCAACAGATGCAAAATGATAAACCGAACGCAAAGTTGTGAGGGAAAATTTTCTGCACAGAAATCATAGATGATGTGCCAGGCTCTTGTTCTCCCTCAAGATGCATCCATAAGCCAAAGAAACTATGTAAAGTTACAGCTGCCAGAAAAAACCAGTTATGAGAACGGGCGATACTTATCCTCCTCCTAATGGTCAAGGCAAGCGCTACGTGGGTCAATTCCCCGAACCTGTCACTCAAGACTGCTAGGCCGCCCCTATGCACCACCTCGTAGCTTGACAGGCCGCTGCCCTCCCCCTCCCTCTTCGCCATGGCTCACATGTTCCACTCGAAGTGAATTCCCTGCAACACATCGCCTCATTGCCAAGATATGTTGCTTAGACGAATGCAAGCGCAAAAGAAAGGAGAGTCCATCTGAGAGTGCACCTCAGACACAGATCTCATCCAGGGCCCTTCAGGTGTCCTCACCAAGATCACAGCACTCTTAGATCTGCAAACTACACATTTCAGGGCTTGAATGTCACGGATTGAGCTCCCAAATGTGCTGTGAATTCTTGTTTGCTGTTCTCGTGTGGCAATAGTGGCATAGGGTGTGGATTGGCACTGTGTGCTGTGGTGTGGAGTGGCGTAGTGTGTTTTGGTGTGGCTAAGTTTGCTGTGCCCACATCAGACGTGATTTGATCCCATCGTATTTCTCCACATGTGAGCTCATTTCAAACTACTGGTGTGACATGGGATTGACCAGTGATATTCCGGCCTTCTCACTGCTCCGCAGGTATCGGAACAGGTTTGAACAGACCAATGAGCAGGAGCAGAGGCAATTGCATGCACAAAATATGTCAGCACACACTTGCTTCATTCCCCCCCCCTCCGGCCACAACTCACCCGACCCCGCTTCCCACTGTGCAGCATGAGCTGATGCTGCTGTTGCTGTTGCTGTTGCTGCTGTTGGAAAAATCCGCGCAGTGAGTCTTCCAGCGAATCAACCCGCTGCTGCAGCTGCTGATGGAAGTTGCGAAGTGAGTCTTCCAGCAGATTCACCCGCTGCTGCAACTGCACCCACCATTGACACGCGCACGCCCAGCACGGACAAGTTCGTTGTCTTCAGAGCCCATTTCAGCTCGCTGCCCGCAGCAACACTCAGAGACGGCATGGACAGAGGGAGGATGTGGACGGAGGGAGAGAAAGAGATGTAGATCGGATCTACATCTCTTTCAAGGGAAAGAAGTCGTCACGTGCACGCGAGTTCTGTTCCTTGCAACCACTACATTCAAGGGAGAGAANGTTGCTGTTGCTGTTGCTGCTGTTGGAAAAATCCGCGCAGTGAGTCTTCCAGCGAATCAACCCGCTGCTGCAGCTGCTGATGGAAGTTGCGAAGTGAGTCTTCCAGCAGATTCACCCGCTGCTGCAACTGCACCCACCATTGACACGCGCACGCCTAGCACGGACAAGTTCGTTGTCTTCAGAGCCCATTTCAGCTCGCTGCCCGCAGCAACACTCAGAGACGGCATGGACAGAGGGAGGATGTGGACGGAGGGGGAGATGTAGATCGGATCTACATCTCTTTCAAGGGAAAGAAGTCGTCACGTGCACGCGAGTTCTGTTCCTTGCAACCACTACATTCAAGGGAGAGAACTAGCGTGTGCTAACAGAAGGGCACGCTTGGTTGAAGAAGAACAACAAGAAGAATCACAACGGGAAGAGGAACTCACTGCTTGAAAGAAAAGCATCCCTAATGGTCGAAGTTCTACCGTAGAACATCTTGCCTGGAAGAGAAAGAGGGGGGAAATGATGCGCATGTTGGCCCAACATGTGTGGAGACTTGAAAGTGATGCAGGGGGAACGGGAAGGCAGGATCGTGTTATTGAAAGGGATGCGGGAGCATGCAAGGGAGTTACTGACATGACATGCCATGTCAGAGACGGCGTGAACCCAAGGTTCAAGTAAAAGCCCCGTCAGCGTCTCTGACAACCAACATTACTGGCAACGTAGCCTACCAGCAAAAGCTGCGAGCCAAACACGGCACACGCAGCCAGCAGCAGCAACGCAAACACCAGAAGCATGAGGACGCTCCCGAAAACACCACTGGCCCCCTTGCTGTTTCCACCGCCTGGGGCTGGAACGAGCAACACGCGCGTAGGATAGGCACCGCAATCATGATGGGATCCACTCAGCCCTGCCTGGGGACTGGGCTGGTTCGCACCGCGGCTCAAACCATCGCCGCCGGTGCAGTCACTGCTACCATGACGGCGGCCGCCGCCGCCGCCGCCGCCGCCGCTGCTGCTGATGCTGCTGCTGCTGCTGCTGCTGCTGGTCCAACGTGAATGATCTTCCTCGTGTGTCTGAGGTGCAGAAGAGGGAGAAGGGGCAGCGGCACAGGGGTCCCACGCATCCGCCCATGTGCCCTCCAAGATTAAACTCTCTTGCGCTCCTTTCTTCGCAAGAAGACATGCTCCGGTGGCCTCACGTTTCCCGCTGCTCCTAGCAGCAGCCATCTCCTTACCACCGCGGATGCCGCTAGTCTGCACACTGCTTCCACCGTTCTTTCCCTCGCTTCTCGAGTTAACGGCGTTGGCACTGCTTGTTCTATGTCCCAAAAGAGACTTTAAGCCAATTCCAGAACCCCCCATGAAGAAAGCGACTGGTGCGCCTGGCAGGGTGCGTTGAGCGAATCGCGCCTGCGAAACGTCGCTCACATACCGTGTCAACGTCACGTCCAAGTGTTCCACGCACCGCTTCCTCAGTGCTGGCACTGCCCAAATAGGCGCTTCACCAGGCGCGGGAGTTCGACCTCCAGAATCGTGCCGACTGTTTCCCGTCACATCTCTCTCCCCTGTGCCGAGCAGTCAGGATGGATGCCGCAGAGGACGCGGCCAATGCCGCTACTGGGCCAAGCTGGACTCCAGCAGACCCCGTGCTGCTCTCCTGACAAGGCGCGATTCTTCGACAGCCGCGAGGCGTGGCGCAAAGCTGCCGCTTATATCCACGGCATGAGCGGGAGAAAGCTAACAACTCGGACCTGAGCGTATCTATCTACAACCCTTTTTGTTTTGGGAGCTAAAGCCAGTATACCCGCGTAAGTATCAACAGTATACTAAGATATCCATGAGTTGAATATCAAAAAGCTGTATCCAAAAAGTTTAAAAACATGGTCGCATCAATTTTGATGGATATGGAGAGGGGGATGACGTGTCACCCCCACCGTTAGGAGAATCGCAATTGAGTAATCGGATTCTTTTCCTCGCACACCCCAATTGGCAAGTTTAGGGTTTCCTATGATTCTACGGGCGGATGTTGCGCAAGGATAAACCCTCAACCCATGTCATTCCATGCAAACCGCTTTCAAACCGTAACCCGAAATACATCAGGGGTTTTAGGGTTGTTTTTTACGCGGGCTCTTGCTGGGCTTTGTGAAAGCAAGGCCAAGCACATTCCCTTTCAACGCATGGGGTGTTTCGAACCCCCCTTTCAAATATTTCGCAAAACCTTTCTAAAAATCATTAACCCCTCAATAGATAGGTTGAAGATTTTGCTTCGACATCTACAAATGTCAGCATTGTTATACCAAACAGAGCGTAGATGGTAAACAAGTAGAAGTTGCACCACAGGGCGCAGGCAGTTGGCTGAATTACCCTCCACCGTGGGAGCAAAAATCAAGCTCAACGCGCGGTAGGCTGTTTGTGTAAGGACAGAAATGCCCACTTGGGAAGACTAGGGACTCGTGTATGTCTAGTATGTAACACTTCCACCCTTTTTACTCGCGACGTCCCGGCGCACGTTAGATGTAGCCCAGTGACGGATAGTACCTGTCGATCAGATGATCGATGTTGTGGAGGTTGTTGTAGGGTTCCCAACGCCGTTATAGCCGTGCCAATTGACAAGATTTTCTTCCGTCTTGCCACGTTGCCCGTGGCCGAGGATATCCTCGATGACGTACTTTGTGTCCTCGTCCACCTGTAAAGGAGGAGGGGGAGGCACATCTGTGCTAGGGATGTTCTCTCTAGGGTCCCGGTAGTGCTCAAGTTTGCTGATGTGGAACGCCGGGTGAACTTGCATAGTGTCGGGGAGTGAGTCCCACAACCACTGGGGTTTGCATGCGCTCGATCTCAGACGGTCCCAACCATTTGGCTTTGAGTTTTGAATAGTCAGCTCCGCGGAGTTTGATATTAACCGAACTGAAGAGAACTTTGCCTCAAGTGGTGAATGCTTCGTCGCTGCGATGTTGGTCAGCTGCTCGCTTCATCATCGCTTTTGTCTTTGCGAGCGTCTTCGGTGTTTTATCTGAGATGGTAGAAAAGTCACGACGTTGGATATCAACGGCGAGCATGTTGCTTCGGCAATGAAGTCCGGCTGGTGTGGCAAGAATATTGCCATACACCACTTTGAATGGAGTTTTACCCGTTGCGGTGGAGATTACTGAGTTATATACGATTTTGGCGGTTGGGAGTTTTATTGCCCAATCCGTCCCGTGCGTCTAATTGGTCTACTCGGTCTGGACGTCGATTTGAGGGTGGAATGCTGTTGTATTTGGATGCGACTGCCGTAACGAGTCACCAGTTCACGCCGGAAATGACTATTGAATTGACAGTCTCTGACACTTGTGATGGTTCTTGGCATGCTGTGTAGCCGTACGATGTTGTTTAGAAACATCAGTGCTGTTTCTTTGGGAGTGACGATGGTCGTTGTTGGAGTAAAGTGAGACATTTAGAAAGCCTTTCGACAACCACTAGGATTGCGTCATGTATCTCAGGTGTGACTGGTCATCCAATGATAAAGTCCGTGGAAACGTTGGTCCAAGGTTCCGTCGGAATGGAGAGTGGCTGCAAGAATGTGGGTGGCTGTGTGCGACTGGATTTTTGTTGCTGACACGTGTCACAGGAATTGCAAAAGTTGGCCACGTTGGTTTGGATCTTGCCCCACAAGTCGTGCTTTGCCTGTTTCTTCATCATATTGTCTTCTCTGAAGTGTCGACATTGACCGGTGTTGTGGCATTCCTTGAGAAGCATGCAACGTAGTTCTTCATTCGGTTGTACAACCACCTGGAGAGTGAATTGTCAACGCCAATAGGGTGCATCGTGCCAGAACTTGGACTTGTCGTATCCGCCATGCCGGTCGTAACCTCACGTGAATAAGTTCTCGAGATATGGATCTTGTTGAAGTTGAAGTGTCGCTGCCTCAGCCATCAGATCTGGTCAGCAGCTGAGCGCATCTGCTGTGTTGCTTTTTCTCGGATGATACTTGATGTCGTAGTCAAACCTGGATTCGAGGAACTTCATCCATTTGGTTTGACGTCGACTAAGGTTCAAGTGCGTCTTCAAACACTTTAGTGCAGGACGGTATGTGCGTACGACGCATCGGCGGGATTCAAGATAGCACCCCCATGTCTTAAATGTGTGTAAGACCGCCAGCATCTCCATCTCGTGTACGTCATTGTTGATTTATTGTCTTCTTTCACGACATTTACGCGACCGGTTGTTCTTCGTTGCTGTGATCTTGAAGGAGAATCGCGCCAATGGTTTGGTCAGAGGCATCCGTAGGCATGAAGTAGTCAATCGTTGGATCGTCTAATCTTAGGGCTGGCACCGAGGTCAGAGCATTCTGTATAGCGGTGAACATTCTTTGTTCGTTGTCTCCCCAATACCACTTGTTTTGTTTTCAAGCGAGGTCGGAGAGAGGTGCTAACACTCCGGCGTAATCCCGTACAAAACGCCGAAAGTAGTTGAAGAAGTTGAGGAAAGCTTGAACGTTTCGAACGTTGGTCAACGTTGGCCAATCAGCAAATCCTGCCACATTTGTTTATGTATGGTGATCCGTCCGCTGTTGATGACGTGACCCAAAACATTTATCGAATGGCGACCAAAGTAGCACTTTGAGATTTTTCCATAAAAAGTTTCTCTCTGTAAAACTTCTATAACTTTTTCAAGATATCCATCATGCTCCTTCAGTGTGCAGTTTTACACCTGAATTTCGTCGACATATACCATGACAAAATCGTCAATGCACGGGTGGAAAACATTGTTCATTGCCGCCATGAATGTCGTTGGGGTACTCGTGAGTCCAAACGGCATGACCATGAACTCAAAATGTTTATAACAAGTTTGGAACGCCGTCTTCTTGATGTTGGCATCTGCCACGCGGATCTGGTGATAACTACTGCGTAGGTCAATTCTGGTCAAAATCCGGGCTCCTCGGAGTTGATAAAAAAAATTGTCGGCTTGAGGAAGAGGATAGCGGTTCTTGATGGTGACGTCACTCAACACCCGGTAGTCCACGGACATCCACATTTCACCAGTTTTTGTGTCATGAAAGTACAAGTGCAATGTAGAGTGACGTACATGGGCAAATGAACCCTTGCCTGAGCATCTCATCGAGTTGCATTTTTAACTCGGTCAGCTCATGGCCGCTCATCCGACAGGCTCCTTGAACTGTGGGCCATCCGTCTGGTTTTGGTTTGATGCGATGGTTTATGTCATGTTGAGGTGGTAAGGGTTTTGGGAGTTTGTCGGGGAAGATTTCCGGCAACTCTCGGATGAGAGATGTGAACTCTTAAGGATCCAACGCGAAATTTGTTGATGCCGATGAGGCCGATGAAGCTGATGAGGCCAATGAGTCAGCTGCTGCCACTTCCGCTTCTTCCATTGGCTTGAGATGTATGAGCCACGCATGAGCCCCTTGTCAGATGCAATGCTTAGTCAAGTTGACCGGCATTGCCTACACAGGTTGTCACTTCCTGGTCACTGCGACTTCCTCTACTCTTTCTACCCTTGTTGTTTCTACGGTTTTCTTCCGCCCCACGTGCGGACGTTGTTGCTTGGCGCTGTTAACTTCCACGTAGACGTCGCCACTCTTCCTGTCCATCTGCAGAGTGTGCTGGTGTAGGTTATTGTGTCCAAGAATGATTTTGTGATCACTCATTGGACATGACCTCCAGACCGTTACATCGCATAAATCTCCCACTTGAAGTCGTAGTGGTTCTCGCATTCTTTGTATATGCAATCCTCTGTTGACGGTTTTTTCTTCAAACATCCTTGGTTTGGTATGTAAACCCAACTTTCGAACCATGTTGTTACTCACAAAACTGTGAGAGGCCCCTCCATCCAATAGTGCCGGTACCATTGTGCAACTCTTGCAACCTCGGAGTTGCACTTTTACTAGTATTGCCGGTTGGTCTTCCTCCTATCCCTCATCAAACTACAATCTCAGAAACCATCTACGACGTTGTGAGCCATTCAGATGGGCGATCCTTCGGCGCAGATCACTCTTCCCGGAACATAGTCGCGCCTTTCACTCCAGCCCCTTGCCGTTTCCCGACTTTTTTTTCTACGACTTCTCCTCTTTTGGCATGCTATTCGCTTCGACAATTTTGAGCGGTATGCCTGAGTTTTCTGTAGTTGTAGCAGGTGTGTATGTCTCTCTTTTCGACAACGTCTACTTTCATTGGAGTCGAGGATTTCCCCTGGCTAAATGTTTTTGTTTCCACGATAATTGTGGTTGGGAGGTCGCCAACCAAAGGATTCCTGGATTTGAGCGTTGTAATCAGTGTTTTTGATCCTTTCTATTGCTGTGTTCATCCGCGGTAATTTGTTTCGGATGCCGAGATGGCGTTCACTTGCAGGATGTCCCATTTGAGGCCGCCGTTTTTGGGAAAACAGAGTTTGTCAGGGGCAAAGTGTGCACCAGTGATGATCTCGCGGAATCTACGTATGTACATTACCACGGTGGACAGCTGTCGGAGACGTTGAAGTTTGTACTGAGCGTCAGAATTCTCATTTTCCATCCAAAATGTGCGAGCATTACGAACGAGAATTCGCTCTAGTAGGTTGGTGGCGTTAGAATGTCTTTCAATTACGGGTTGGTCTACTTTAAGGATAGAACGCATGGAGTTGGCGATATGAGACATGCGCCGTTGGTCGTTGAGGAGACCCCACCAATCTCTTGCTGTTGTTGGATGGCCTTTCGGTCGGACCACCAACTTAATGTTGTGCCATGCAGAAGCGCGGCCATGAGGTTACTATCTTCCGATCGTCATTGACCCAAGCAATGGTGAAGTACACCTCAAAGCTCGTCGGCCACATCCGAGCAGTTGAGGTTGGGCCGGACGGAACTTGGATTCGTTCGAGAGTTGGGTGTTTCTATTGAGGAGCACTGCCTCTCATGCACTTGCGTTACAAAGAGCATCCATCACGACGTTGCGTTGTTGGAGCAGATGGCTATAAATCCCCTCAACCGTGAAGATATGGTTCGCCATTTCTTTGTTGATTCCCATCTTTCGTCTGGTGGCATCTTTCGTTCTTGTTCCAGATGTTGAGGCTATTGGCAAGGGCGCATGCTTGGTCACGTTATGCTCTCCCATTGCCAAAGCCATCGCCAAAGACCCATTGTTGGTCATTGCATGCGCTCGCTCGTTTCACGTTGTAGTCGCGAACTCTGCAAAGTCTTGACATGCGAGATGCACTGACTGTTTGTGCGAGGTAGTCTACCAGATGAGTGAAGGAGTCGGATGCCGCTTAAGCACCGCTACGCTCTGATACCAAGTGTTATGTTGAACAGAGCGTAGATGGTAAATATGTAGACGTTGCAGGGCTGAACATGGTTTGAAAGTTTGGGACACTTGAGTAATTTACAATTAGCGGTAACTGTACTCCGATGACAAATGTCAAAACAATCGAACACACATAAAAAAGTGTTAAGTTACAAATAAGGCATAGTCGGAGTCATTGAGTCGGTCGATGAGTAATGCGTGCGGAGTTGCATGGTGAGTGGTCCGATTGAGAAGCTCCGATTGGAATTTGGAAGCTTCAAAGATCGACGGTGGAGATGCGAGATGCATCTTTATAAATCTTGATGTTTCTCGATGCATCAATAAGTCGACCGAAAGATCACGAAACTTCTATCAATGTTTCTTGAGAGTGGTCAAAGTTGTCAGAATGACAGAGAAGGAACGCTGAAGGGCAAGGGCAGTTGGCTGAATGGCCCTAGACCGTTAGAACAAAGATCAAGGTCTTGATGCGCGGTGGGTTGTTTGTGTAAGGACAGAAATGCCCACTAGGGAAGATTATGGACTTGTGTACATCTGGTACATAAAAATCATGATGACATCGGATGCCATGCATCATCGACATAGTGAGTGGTTTTATGTAGAATGTGGTTTTTGTATGCTCGAGGCATATGAAGTTGTTAATGTGGAAAAAACTCCAAATGTGCATATGGAATTATTGATGTGTGAAATGTAGATACATCGTCTTTATCAGGAATCGGGGCCATACATTATGTATGCATGGCCACTCCTCCCTTTGTGGGCACTTTGACCTCAAAGAACTTCTTGATTACGTGGTTGGAAAGAAGAACCCGTTTCAACTCTTCGGCTTTGCCGGCAGATCTGACCAACCAAAGGGCCCTGTTGGCCAATGTCGACAACCTCTGGGCTCCTCTGCTATCAACTGTAAGTCTCAAGCTCGATTCAACATCATTGGCCAGCATTCATCAATGACAGTCAGTGGGAAGCAAATGGTTGGGAAGACCAAATTGGACTTTATAGTTCATGTAACATTCTTAGTGTGAACAGAACAGGTTCCGATCATTTTGTCCTTCCATAGCGTAAGATTTAGCATTTCGCATAAGTGTTGGATGCCTTTACCGTAACGGATCACGAGTGTAAGGCGGATTTGGAGAGGGCATACGCCTGTCCAGGATCCAAACCATGGTCTCCGGTTCAGGAGGTGTAGATGTCCATGATGGCATCCCGTTCTACGTGACTTAATCGTCAAATTCTGCCTTTATGGCAGCCCATGCACCTACGGCTTCCCACGAATGCAATATGGCAGATGTCCACAATGCTTCCTTTGCATCCTACGCTCCGAGTTGGTCCCAACGGCATGGGCCATTTGGAACCTCACTCCTCTCGCCGTCGGTAGCCATGTTCGTGAGTCGCAAAAGCAATAGCTACGGCGAGGCAACGGACGTCGACATCCACATTTCATGTGTCGCTCGGGCCACACATGCGGAAACATGGGCCATGCAAATAATGACCTTTGTTTGGTGAATTACCCACAAGCGATTGGTTTGAGATGGTTTTCCGTCTCGACTATGTGGCAGTATGTGAAGAGACACAACAGGTGCCACATTCAATGTGGACTCGACGACAGAGTTGGCTCGCCCTCGCTCTCCTGTACAATGGGTTGCATGCAAACGTGGGCGTACTGTAGGTTTGACTGCGGTGACTTTCTTAACAGTGGACATATGGATTCAACAATGATTTCCGTGGTTTACGTTGCGACCTTGGCATGCACACAAAATTTGCATGGGTTGTATGGTCCTCGCTAGAGGCAAACGAGCGGCGCTCGATCATTGGACACTTGAAAGATTTGCGTATGCACTAGACCAATGGATGACCACAATCAGAATCTTGCCAAGGCAGAGAGGAAGCGAGTAAATATATGGTCTACTTGTAATGTCATCTACCACACTGTCCTTGGAGCGCGTGCCAGGAATGGGGTCCTCTTTAAATGCTGTTTTGTTACGTTGGCGGATGTGGAGAGTGGGTATGCGGCGTTTTTTACTTTTCTCAGTACTCACTTTTTCCGTGGTGGATATCCAGAGCATTAGTTTTAACAGTTGTCCTAAGAAGTATTTTATGCATTTGTGGATGTTTTAATCAATTTTCTGTCTAAGTGGCCACTGCATTCTTTTTTGTTTGGTTGCGTAAATTTGGTTTAGTGTAAATTAGTTGCCACAACAGTGGCTATGCGGCAAAAGTACCCGGGCGTGAGCTTCTCTGTCTTCAAGTTCACTGATCGTAAACAACAGAATTGAAAATGACAGGCTTGGGTTCTGACCCTGGTTTCCAGGGCAAAGAGATTAAGTGTGACATTCTTGCTGTACCTCCGTTTTCCAGGTGATGGGAACATACAAATCTAACCTTAAAATCCACCGTCACAACACTCTAAGGTTGTTAATAGGTTCAAAAACATGTTCACCTTCTCCCCACCAAAGTTGCCATATCATTGTTGCGTCCCTGGCGTACATGAATACCTAAACATTGTGAGTGGGTACTTCTTTCATTAAATTCGTGGCTCACCACACCTCGACCTGGGGATTTCTACGCCAATCAGTCAAGAGAATTTTGGCCACCTGCCCCGACCTCCAGTGTTCTGTTCCAGAAGGTTCAAACTATTTGGACCACTTTCCATATGGTCAACAGAAGCATCGCGAACTATAACGATGTTTTGATATTTTTCTGTCAGCTTCTCGTCGGTGCTAGACTTACATTAAGATGCACCTTAGCATTCTCAATGAACCCTCTTGAAGCAGTTGCTCACGGCGCGACCTCGCATGCTTGACTCGCCTAGAGCGCCGATGACCCAACATATGCCTCATTCTCATTCTTAGCATTGTAAATGTATACCGTATTGTTACGTAATTTTGTTATTAATTTTTTTTCTGTGAAAAGTGTGCGTTTAGGGAGCGGGATCAAATGTATTTGCAGTTTCTTGAAAACACAAAAAAAAATTGTCCAGGCCAAGATGTTCCACTCGACACACACGCAGCCCAAGAAAAAGCTGACAGTGTACGTCAGCCACTCTTTACAGTGTGGCAGAAGCCAGATTCTTGCCGGTTTGCCTCCTATCAAAGGCAGCAAGCAAGAAACCTGACCCTCTAGTCTATACACGACACAGATTCAAACGAGGGCCCCTGGGTGTAGAGACAATGCTAGTAAAAACAATATTAATGTTACGACCCAGTGTCATTTTGTGGGGGTTTGAAAATGGGAAAACAATTGTAAAATGACTGTTAACCAATGTTACACCCCCTAATTTGTTTCTTACCACGAAATTGTAAAACACTATGGTGTACGCTTGCCTTAGTTGAAACTTGTCATTGAAGTACACGTACTGCTTCATACAAATTATCCCTTTTTCCGCAATGCCTGAATCGTCATTTCTTCAGTACCTCATCCCTATGAACCACCTAAGTTCCGCTCAACTAACACTTGGTATCAAAGCGCCACAGCATGGGAGGTGAAAATGACACATTAACTACCTTGGGACAACCTCGCATGTGTTTTAAGCGCATATCCACCGTTTAGAAGATCACAGACCTTGCAGCAACAACGTGAACAGAGCGAGCACAACCGAAGACGAACAGCACTCTCCTACGACACTCCGGTGATGGAGGATCAGCAGCACGCAAACACCAACCCTCTTCAGATGAACCAGACAGCACCGGCAACATTCGCAATGAATGGTGCCGTATCGATGACCAACCCGGTGATGGATCCACCAGGCTTGGCTAAATCCTTGCCCCCGCCGCTTCCTGTTGGTTCGACACCTGGCACAATGGGAGGCACCGGATGGCAAGCTCACATTAATGAGGACACGTACCAGACGCTAACATGACTCAAGAGCGTCAATACCCATCCGCTCCAACAACTCAACATGGCGATGGAGGAGCTTGGGATTTCCCTTCTGTACAAAGCAATGCTCACAAAGAAGAATCCACAACTCTTGAGTGAAGTCGAGTTTTGACCGGCCCTCCCTGAGCCATTTGATCCTGTGAACTCCAAGGGACCGATGGTCAGGATGTGGCTAACGAGTTTGGTGATGTACATCACTGTTCCTGGGGTCAACAATGACAAAAATAAACTTGGCATCGCTACCTCGCTTCTGTGTGGCACGAATTTTTGTTGGTGGTCCGATCTACCGACCATCCAACAGTAGCAAGAGACGGAGCCAGATCAGCAGCTCACACGACCGATGTCTCATCGCAAACATGGAGCAACATCGCGCGCGCTATGCTCACTTGCTTTGGGAAGATGAAAGAGAAGTCTAACGCATGGGAAAGACTCCAACACCTGCATTAGGAGTTCAGCGTGGTAGAGTATATGCGGTGCTTCCAAGGAATCATCATAGGCAGGGATCCCACCTCCAACACACTATATTATTAGTGCAGAAACGGCCTCAAGCGGGATATTCGGCGAGCAATCACCATTTCTGGCATCCCGGTCGATTTTGCGAATGATCGCAGCAGCCAATCCCATTGATTTTGCCGTCTATAATGCTTGGATATACGAATCCAATGGCTGGTGAACCCCAAGCCACGATCCTTATCGTGATGGAGGAAAGTTGCAATCTATGAAAACCTCGTTGATGGAGATTGATGTTGTCGATCAACACAATCAACGGCTCTGCTGGACTAGCTGGATGCCGGGCCACATCTCATGCAATCGACCGCAACGGCATCAGGAGACCAAAAGGGGAGGAACTTGTAAAGAAAAAATGAGGAGTGGGGAAAGTACAAATAGTAGGAGTAGACGGCGAGGCTCCTGTCTGATTGGATGTTTCTGCACTGACCGATAGCCCATCTGAGCGGCTCACATTGTCACAGACGAGGATTCTCTAAATCACAAAGTTGGACAAGGGGTATGAGGATGACCAACCAGCGATACTGCTATGAATGCAACTGAGGGGTTATAAAAGTTGCTCAACAATACTGGTACAGCTGGATGGAGGAGCTTCTCACAGATTTCTAAACAACGACATGGTTTTGAGGCTGGGATGGTAGACCAATCCAGGAGTGTTTGAATGGAAAACCATCAATGGGCGACTGCAGATCAGTCGGGTTCATGAACCGGGTTCATGGTCCGACTACAAATCAGAGTTCTGCACAACGTAACGGTCAAGAGAACTTGCCCAATGAGCGATAAAGAAATCATCATGAAGTGAGATTTCTTGCACTGGCACAATTCACAGGTAGAATGGAGCAGCGATTTAGTCTGCGTTGGCGTCAATGGCAGAAAGTGGCCTTTTGCCTCCTAGAGAGTGACCTACAATGGAACGGCGGTTACGAGAAGCAAAAGAGGTGGAAGTAGTAAAGGAAGTTGCGGTAGCCACAAAATGCCAACCGAAATCTTTGGTCATGGCCAAGAGATACTTGCAATGCGGAGCTCAAGCATGGCTTGTCCACGTGGAGATTGGGGAAGCGGATGTAGCCGCTGTTGGAGAGGCTCTCCAATAGCGGCTACGTCCGCTTCCCCAATCTCCTCAAGGTATTTGCCTTGAGACCTGAGAAGTTTGCAGCCATGCCAAAGGGGTTTCTAACACTAATCGAGCAGTTCAAAGGGCTTTTTCCCGACTAACTACCCAGAGAGCTACCTCTGCAGCGGAACATCAACCATGTAATAGACCACGCAACAGAGCAATGGTTGAAAGGACCCATTGCATGAGCGACCACGAGCTAACCAAACTAAGAATAAATCTAGACGAGATGTTCGGTCAAGGGTTCATCAAGCCATCCACGTCACCATATGTGGCACCTATGCTTTTTTTTTTAAAGAAAGTTGGAGAGCAGGGAATGTGCGTGGAGTACCAAACATTGAATAGCATCACAATCAAGAACCACTACCCTCTTTCGTGAGTAGAGAATTTTTCGACCAACTCTACAGGGCCCGAATGTTTAGCAAAATTGACCTACATAGCGGTTGTTATCAGATCCACGTATCTGATGAGGATGTTGAGAAGACATAATTTTGTACCAGATATGAGTACTTTGAGTCTACGGTTATGTCATTTGGACTCACAAACACCCAAGTTACATTTGAGGCACTAATGAATAATAGATTCCGCTCGGACCTGGATGACTATGTTGTCGTGTATCTTGACGACATCCTGGTGTACAACCCCATCCTTGAGGAGCACAATGGACATCTTCGAAAAATTTCTCAAGATTTTACGAAAAGAGATTAAAAAAATTGGAGAACTCTTGAAGTGTGAATTCTGTCATCGTTCGATCGAGTTATTGGGCCACATCATCGGCGGCAGACGGTTCACCATGGGCCCAAAAAATCTTGAGGAGGTTGCTGATTGACTTACACCTACAAATGTTTGGGACGTCCAAGTATTTTTAAGCTTTTGCAACTACTACCGTCGATTCATAAAGGACAACGCAAGTGTCAGCACCTCTCTCCGATCTCACTCGAAAAACCTCAGAGTGGAAGTGGAGGAACAGCAAACCAGGTGCATTCAACTCTTTGAGGAATTCCCTGACCAAGACGCCAACCTTACGATTGGCTGATCCAACAGTGGACTACATCATGGCCATCGACACATCCGATCAAGCCATCGGATTTGTAATCCTCCAAGACAACGGCAGTGGAGTGCAATTGGTCATGTTTATGTCCAAAACATTGTGCAAGCTAGAGCTCAACTACGCGATACAGGAGATAAAAATGCTCGCAGTCGTGCATGCATTGAAAATATGGTGGTGCTACTTGGAATGCTGATGATGCGTCGTCAACAACAACCAGTAGTACGCACTGAAAAATCTCAGGATTTAGCCAAATCAAGGCTGTCAAAAAACTTGATGGATGGAGTTCCTCGAGTCCAAATTTGACTATGACCTTGAGTACTAACCTGGAACACTAATTTTGCGGATGCTTTAACTTTCCGACCAGATTTATTGGCTGAGATCAACATGCTTCTCATTGAACAAGACCCGTACCTCGTGAGGATGTTTGGAAGGACTACCAGGATTTCAGCGAGTATGAAAAAATCAAATTTTGGTTCAACGACCCCTATTGGCAACTGTGATTCACTCGCCAGGTCATCATCTCACCGAATAAGGAACTTCGAAGAATGCTATTGAAAGAATGCCACGACACCGGTCTAGGTAGACACTTGGGTGAGGAAAAGACATTGAAGAAGCTAGAAATTTACTTCTGGTGGGACAAGATGCACACCGACGTGTGAGCCGCATGCAAAATGTATGACACCTGTTAGAGACAAAAATCTTGTCACATGCAGGCACCAGGAATACTCCAACCATCACCTTTTCCGACAAAGCCGTAGGTTTACATCAACGTGGACTTCATAATAGAGCTACCCACCTCTCTCGAGTGATATGGTGCCATCCTTGTCGTGGTGGACAGGCTTTAATAAACATCACACTTCATCCCTACGACGGCCACTGTCACCATAGAAGGAAAAACATGACTGTTTCATAACCAGATCGTACGGCTACACGGCGTGCCACGTACAATCATCACTGAAAGAGATGGCCGCTTCAGTAGTTGTTTTGGCGTAAATTGATGACACATTATGGCAGTCCAATCCATCCATCAACGGTGTTCCATCCTCAACCGAATGGTGAACAGAGCAGACCAATCAGATGCTTCAACAGCTGGTCTGCACTTTATGTGAGCTGGACGACACCGATTGAGCAGCCAAGCTATCGACTGCCAGACTCACATACAACTCCGCCACTTCCACCGCAACTGGTAAAATACCATTTAAAGTGGTGTTCAGCAAAATTCCCGCCACACCCACGAGATTGAAGAGTGAAAGCAACATACCTGCGGTGGACATCCACTGTAAAGATTTGTCAAGTTTTTGGGAGGAAACACAACAGACGCTTGCAAAGACACAAGCATCCATGAAGGGAGTAGCAGACGGCCAACACAGCGATGATGTGTTCAGCGCTGGAGATCACATTCTCCTCAACTCGGCAAACATTAAACCCCGAGGAAACAAAACCCCGCTGGTTGGGACCGTTTGAGATTATGTGAATGCAAGCTCAAGCACAACGGAAACCCCAGTACAAACTTTGCCGAGAGAGACGTCGCACCACCACATCTTGTGCGAGTAGACAGAGATACAGAGTACGCGATTGAAGACATCCTCAGACATCGACGCTATGGAAAAAGAACTGAATATCTAGTCAAGTGGCACGGCTTTGTCACCGCGCACAACAGCTAGGAGCCATGCGTTAACCTCCGCGACGTCGATTACTTGATCAATGGCTACTGCCATCATCACCAGGCGATTTTTTTCTTAAGCGCCGGGACGTCGCGGCTAAAAAGGTGGAAAGTGTTACGTCCCTGACATACACGAGTCCCTAAACTTTACGGGTGGAAAGTTTTTTCATTACATTTTTGGCCCGCCACACGTCAACCTCAGGATTTTTACACTGATTGGCCAAGGGCATCTTGGCCACCTGTCCCGACCTCCGATGTTCCATTTCAGAAGGTTTTGACAATCTCGAGCGCTTATTACAATCGTCGACAGAAGTTTCACAAACTATATGGATGTTGCAATATAGTTTGTTTGGTCGACTTCTTGACGGTGCCAGACTTTCTCATAGACGCGCCTCCATGTTCTCGAAGCCCCCCGACTTCTCGGCGGAGCTTCTCAAAGTAGTCACTCACAGCACAACCTCGCATGCATCGCTTGGCTCGAGAGCCGAGGACCCAACATATAGCTCATTCTCTTTCTCATAATTGTATATGTGCTCGACTCACTTGACACTAGTCATCGCAGTACACTTTCTACTTAATACAAATTATCCATTTGTCCCCAATTCCCGAATCCTCTTTTTTCCCGCACCTCATCCCTGTCAACCACCTAGGTTCCGCTTGACATAACAATCATCACGTTGTTATGAATTTGATGTTGACTTCTGAACCATGAGCGTTACCCCCTACAAGAGAGGTATGCTCGCCTGGTCATCCATCTCTTCAAGGAGATTCTGGAAACATGTACACTCGGAATGCATAAATTGGAGACACGCAAAACACACATATATGAACATTCCCGCCCTCCCCCCCCCCCCCAAGTAGAGGCCTCCAAAGAATGGGCTCAATGCCAAGAGTTTTTTTCTTTTCACATCCTCACTTAATTAATCTTCTGATGCCACCACTTTTTTAAGTGAACATGTACTCATTTACTTGTCATTTGCCAGGCTACATTTTGTTCCCATGTGGAATTCAGGACAAACTTCACTCGCATGCCTTAATACTTTTATCTCAAACACTATCACATGGCGCCAATGTATGTTTGGACTTAACACGGATGTAAAAGTTATTGATGGCAGCTTGACGGACAAGCTATAGTGCAGCAGTAGTTGCTTTTCAGCTACATAACCCATTTGAAATAAATCATTTTGTGGTATCTGTTGGTTCCTTTGTTCTGTCAATCGTGACCAGTTGTGAAGAGTGTGCGTCTTGGTTTTCTCACCTAGCTTGAACATCGCATACAGATGCCCATGGCAGTATATTTCTAACCTGAATTTACAGAATCATGTAATCAGTTTGCTTGGAGCTCCCAGAGGTGTGGTTAGAAGGAATGTCCCCTCAGTGGATTGTTGGGAGTATTTCAGTGTCAAAGTAGACCATAGCAATTTGTACTCTAGATGCTG
>SZWC01010872.1:46774-57562 GCA_023375785.1 Penium margaritaceum
GCGTGTCTCTCTCTCTCTCTCTCTCTCTCTCTCTCTCCCTCTCCCTCTCCCTCCCTCCATTGTCCAAGGAAGGCACGTTGAGAGGGGCACTGTCTGGGAGGGACACATTGCTCTAAGAGGACGAGCTCGACACAATCAGGGACCGCGTTATGTATGAATATGCAATGATTTTGTAGACCCTTCAAAACGTTTGACTGAGTTTTTTCAAACCTTATCACATTTCCATACAATTTGGTTGATTTATTGACGGTGGTAGGCTTGAATAAAGATGTGCCTCAATGTTCTCAGAATCCCCCAAAGTTCTGGCGGAGAGTTTTCAATTACCCACTTAGGATACGGTTTTACACGTGTCGCTCAACTCAAGCAACAAAGATCTCTAGGATGTCTCGTTTGTTTTCATCCCTTGTATGTATGCGGTCGACATCATCGAAGTACACAGACTGCAGAAAATGAATTAATCAAGTGTACCATTCTCCAAAAATGTGTTCTTCCCAAAACTTTCTACCCATTCTCCATCTATGTTCCACAACACATTATGCTTGAATCAGAGCACAGCAGTGCTACAGGGCGTAGCTGATGAATTCACTCCTACATGAAAACCTTGCATAGTTACTCAACAAATCTCCGTAGTCCAGACATTTGTAGACCTTGAAACAAAAATGGTGAAAGGAGCGACCGCATCTGGTGATTGAGGGATAGAAACAAGAAATTCAGAATGCTCCCAAAGAATTCTGGGCAGTAACAGCAATGAACATTGTAGGTTATCCAATGAATGGCACTAGATTGGCATCTTCCACAAGCAATCCGTGACAGGCACATTGGGCCCGGCAAGTCTGCTTCCACTGCTGTTTTCTGCCGCGGCAACACCTGGAGCAATAGCAAGAGGCATAGGATGACAGGCGTGAATCAACAAGAATCTATACCAGAAGCTTTCAGTGCTCAAAAGCTTCAACAACCATCGAATCCAATAACTCAACACGAAAACTGAGGAGCTTCATATATCACTAGCGTCAAAAGTATTACTCACAGAGAGAGAGATCATACGATTTTTTAAACCCTAAGTCTATCTTGCCCTCCTCGGATCATTCAATGTTTCAAATCCAAACAACTGACGGTATGGATGTGGCCAACAGGCCATGAAGTGAAATTCACTGCTACATGGGGTCAACAACAAAAGAAGGAAGATTGACCGAGCAGCCTCACAATTTCATGTTATGGATTTTACTTGGTAACCTGATCTAATGACAGGCAATGACAGTGAGAGACCAGCGGAGCCCCATCAATGTCAGACGCAATTGGCCTCAAATCATCCACCAAATGCATACTAGCTCTTGAGCAGACCAATCCAGGGTGTGGACATTTTGACTCCGCTGGCAGAATTTAACATTTTCATGCGTATCGTCCTCGTGCAATTTGAAGATTTGAACAAGAGGTTTGACGCACGATACAAGTCTTAGCGGCTTCATGATCAGTTGACAGTGGCAGGGTGCACGCGATGGTTTTGTCAAATCATCACAGCTAGCAACTTCACCCCAAGAAAACTCAGTTTTTGCTACAACAATGGCCTCAAACACGACATCCAGTGAGCCATCCTGAAACTTGACATCCAGAAGACCTTCCACACTTGTTCACAGTAGCTGGCCATATCAATAGTCTTGACTAAAACACTGGGATGTGGGAATCCAACAACCGACAACCACAAATCCACAGATCTTATCGTGGCAGAGGGAGGTCACGATCGATGAATACCTCCACTCTTCTTGAGATTGACGCCATCAATATGCAAGATCAACTGCTTTGCTAGACTTGCAGAAGCTAGGTCATATCCGGCTTTATTTTTTCAAGCCTCAACAGTGTACCAAAAAGGGGAGGAATCTGCATAAAAAGTTGGAGTTGAGAAACAATAGAGGAGAGTAGATGGCAAAGCTTTTATCCAGTTGAAAAGACAAATCCACGCCAGTTAGTCCCTTATCTGAAGAACTTGCAAGACACAGATGAGAGTTCCAATGATCACACAGTATGATGAGGGGTACAAGGACAAACAACTGACAAAATTGCTACCACTGCAACTGACGACTTACAAGAATCATAATATGGAAATTTCACTACTCAATGATTCAAACTTGGTTTTGAAGATCAAACCGCGGGTGTTGAAAGAAAAACTGGTGGCGGACTATTGCAAATCAGCTTTCTCGGTAAACCAATCCGGCTTCATATTGGGAAGCTACAGGATGCAACAACATGGAAGCCGCATTGAATGAGAAATCACAAATTCATCATTTGGTAAGATTCTCTTTATCTGCAAGTGGGCTGGACCAGTGGCGCAAACTGCATCAGAATGCATGGTACAAGATGAAACTTGCCTGTGATTTAGTGACCAACAATGTAATGACAGTTACGAGAATGAGAAGAGTTGCAAGGGAGCAGAGGAATTTGCAGCAACCTGTATGGTACAATGCACCAAACTGATATCTCTAGATGTGGTGAAGATGTACTTCCAACAAGGAGCTCACACGTGACTTGTCCACGTGGAACCAAAGGAAGAGGACGAAGTCATGGAAGCTGACATGGAAGCTTCATTTGCCTTGATACCGGCAAAGTTTTAAACCATACGAGAGGAGGTTAGGTTCCCTGGGAAATTGCTTAAGAGATTCCTTATGTGGCTCATAGGAGCCTCCTTTTGTTGATAAAAGGTTTTATCCTTAGTAACCTCCTTTTAACGAAAGGGAGTTTAGAAGGAGGTTCCTTTCAGCCTCGTTCAACGTTGAAAGAGGTTGAAAACCCTCCTTCAACTCCTTGAGGGATTGGAAGAGGTTTTTCTCGTCCAACTACCCCAAAAGCTCCCTCCTCAGTTTCACAGTCAACCACCAGAATTTACAGTAATCCAGAGAGTAAATCGAAGTTCAAAGGGATTTATCATATGGGTGACCATGGGCTAATCAAGATGAAATTTCAGCTGGATAGGATTCTTTGGTAGGGCTTCATTCATCACCGTACACATTCCTGGTGCTTCAAATAGAAAGAAAGACCAGTGAAATGTGAAAGTGTGTACATTACCAGACGTTGAAATACATCGCTGTTAAGAACCACTGCCCTCTTTACCAGGAACATGGTTTTTTTTACCAACTCCAAGGAGCCAACAAATTCACCAACATGAACCTACGGAGAGATTATGACCAGATCATCATATCAGGCAAGGTCATGAAGGAGATAGCCTTTTGCACTTGCAACAGGAACTACAATTTCAACATCATGTTATTTGGACTAAAAAACACCACAGTGTTTGGTAACAAAAAAAACTTTCTTACAATCATACATCCATGACTTCTTCATCTTCTACCTCAATTTATAGCAATATTGGTGTGTAAACCCAAACACCGAAGGAGCACAATAAACACCTCTGAAAGGTCCTAGAAGTTTTGCAAAGAGTCTATTCCTTACAAAATCACTTGGATTGTGATTTTTTTCACCGTCTAATCTTTTTTTCTAGCCACATCATCCGGGACAGACATGTCGTGGTGGATTTCTGAAGAATGTGGCAGCAGTCGCTGATTTGCCAATGCCCAATAATGTTCGAGGCATCCACGTATGGGTCCTTTCAACTTACTACCATTGATCCTTGCAGTACTGCGCTGGAGTTTCATTGCCTTCTTTTGATCTCGTCCAAATAACTAGCAAGTGGAATTGGAATGACAGTGAACAAAAGGAATCAGTTTTTTTCTAGAAATTCTCTAACCTTGACATCAGCTTTAGGATTGATAGACCCAACAGTAGACTACATCATGGCCACCAATAGGTTCAGTCAGTGCAGTTCTCCTCCAAGATGATAGCAGTGGGGACCAACTGCTTGTGTACATGTCATGAAAACTACACAAGTCAAAGATGAACTATGCAGTGTACAAGAAAGACATGTTGGGCGTTATGCAATTTTTCAAGATGTGACAATGCTACCTAGAATGTTAACAATGATTGTCTGCACAGACCACCTTGCCCTCGAAAATCTACAATCGAATCAAAATATGAGCCGCGCAAAAGGGGGGGGGGGGGGGGGGGGGGGGGGTNGGGGAGTTCCTTGAGTTGTGGCCTAGAAAAACTACAACATTGAGTAATGGCCTAGAAAAACAAATGATGTGGCAAATTCTCTGAGTATGTGACTAGACTTTATGATGGATATCAATGCACTGCAGATCAAATGGTATTTTTATGTTAAGTAGCTATTAACACGGGGCTACAACCAGTTTGGCATACATGACAATGTGATGTTTTGGTTAGACGCTCTATATTGAGGACAACAATTCACTTGCCAGGTTTATTCACATGGAGTAAACTACTAGAAAATGTGATTGGAGGATGACAAGATGCCAATTCACAAAAATCCTTTGGCAAGGACAAAACTCTAACAGATCTCGCAAAGTCCTAGTTGTGTAAAGAGACACAAACCATTAGCATAAACAACTACATATCATGCCTTGTGTGTCTACAACATAAGTCGGGACAAACCGGCACCCCGGGTTTGCTTCAACTGCTACCAGTACCGAAGGAGCCATAGTTGAACATATTCATAGACATCATAATGTGTTCATCCGCAACAGAAGAAGGGCTTGATGTAATTCTTTTCATGGCTAACCACTACTCTAGAATGTTGTACTTCCTGAAAATGAGTGTCATCGTCATTGAGGGAACATCACGGGTAATCCAGAGCTATATCGCCCGACTACATGACGTTCCCTCCTACATCATCAGTGAATAAAATGGGAGGTTCACCAGCAGAATCTGTCAGGAACTCGTTTCTTTCCACAATATTCGGATCCATCCATCAATGGCCTCCCATCCTCAGACTGTCGAGTAGACCGAGAGGACCAATCACACCCTCAAGAAATTGCTCCAAACTCTGTGAGAGCCATGTGTCACAAACTTGATGGTCAATGCCAAGCTCACATACAACTCCACAACCTCTACAACCATGTGTAAAGTTATTTTGGAAGGGTCAACAAGAAACTCTCAACAGTTTTGTCAGGTTTACAAAGTTGGAAAAAATATTGTACACATCGTGGATATTGAGCAACATGATTTTTGCAACAAATTGGGGTGGGATGTTAGAAACTGGCAAAGACACAAGCAACAATGAAGCAAGAAGATGAAAAATATGAATGGATATGGAACTCAATATGAATGACAGTTTCATACTCAACTCGGCGAACGTCAAGTTGCAAGGATGTAACTTTTCAAAATTACAATCCACGTGGATGGGTCTATTTTATATGAAGGAGATGCAAATGTTATGTCCATAATGTCACTGAGTCCCCAAACCTCACGAGTGGGCATTTCTTTCCTTACATCTACGGCCCATTGCACATCACCCTCTGGATTTACGCCGTTTGACCAAGGGCATGGCCAACTTCCTTAACCTCCAGCGTTCCGTTCCAAAAGAATCTGACAAGGTCGACCAATCTCCAGAAGTGTCGACAGAACGATGGAAAATCCAATCAATGTTTTGAGACTGTCTGGTCAAATTCTTCACAACTCTGGTGTCTCAAAAAGACACGCTTCGATATTCTCGAAACTCCCCGACTTCTCGACGGGTTTCTTGTAGGAACCTCTCACAACATTCCATCACACGTGTTGCTCAACTTGAGTATCCAAGAGCCCAAGTGTACCTCATTCTTCTTTCTTTTGTTATATGTATGCATTTGATGCGACACTTGTCATTGAATTAAAATTCAAGCTGATTACAAATTATCCAATTCCCGATCCTCAAATCTGTTTCTACTCCGTACTTTTTACATGTGAACCATCAACATAACACTTCATAGCACATCACATCATTGCTAGAGGACATCTGACAAATTTAGTGGAAAGCGATGACCTCCCACAATTCTTTAGTGTATCTCCGCCATCCAGAAGATCGCGGACCTCACGACGAGGACGGTGAATGGAGCAAGTGCACCCAATGAAGAGCAACAATAACTGGCAAAGACTTTGCCGGTAGAGTATCAACAGTGAGCAATCCACAATGCTCCTTAGGCAATCTGGACAGCAGTAGAATTGCATAACTCCAATGACTCTGACAGTCAATCCGTTTACGGACTCCTCGGGCTCAACAATTGCCTTGCCTCTTCCATTGCTTGTCGGGTTGAATCCAGGCATGATGGGAGGAGGCACAAACCGACAGTGTAGCTTACAAGGTATCATTTGGTTTCAAATGGCGTTTAACTATAATCCTTGGGTTTTGGGGCCCCAAGGCCAATGTCTCCAGGAGCCAATGTTTGGAAAACAATTTTGGTCTAGAGTCTAGTTTGACTCCAGCTCCGACGAGGTCAATAAGCCGAATTTGAGGCAAAGAGGAGTGCCACGATGGGACATGCATGACGCCACTCCTCCTCCACTCTTAGAAGGAACTAGAATCCAGTTTCCACGTGGCATTAGCATGTGGGAAAATTTGTATTAGAATGCATGTTTACAAGAATGCCATGTGAGGACTCCATCCGTTTGTGGCGCGGTTTGTCTCAGCCAAAATGTCTGAGGCGACCGTTCCCTCCTCCTCCGTGGATAAATTTTTTGAGGGCCTGAACTTTAGTTCCACACTTAGTTGTAACATGGACCAATTCTGTCACTGTGGCATCAGATCCAGAGCTTTAGTTCAGGAAAAATATATCTGCTCAAAATCATGTGTGTCTCGTTCGTCCAATTGACTGACGATGGGTGGTGGCTGTCGATTTTTTTTCTCTATGACGAGAAAACGTTCTCAGTCCCATATTCCTAGCCTCGTCAAGATATCTTCAGGAAGCTCTCACTCCAAACAGCTCACTCACCCAAAGTACAATGAAAATGAGTTGCGGATTAGAGAAAAACAGCCCCGGCATGCCGGACAGGCCGAGTGAGCAATCGAGCATCCGTGGGCCCGACAGGCCGACCGGGATGCCATCGCCCAAGGGGGAGGAGAGGAGAGGTCTCCCCTCCCCCTCACCAAGGGGGAGGTGATGGTAGAGTATCATCCTCCTCTGAAGGAGAGGAGAGGGACAGACTCCCTCTCCTCCCCCTCCATAGTTTTGCCGACACTGAAGGGGAGGAGAGAGAAGGAATCCCTTCTATCCCCCTTCCTTATGGTGCTGACAACGTTTACAGGGGTGAGGGATGGGAGTCCCTCTCCTCCCCTCCCACATCGCCAACAGTGCCAAAAGGGAGGAGAGGGAAGAGAGTCACTCTTCTCCCCTCCTACAGTGACAATGGTACCAAAGGGGAGGAGAGGGATGAGATTCCTTCTCCCCCCCTCCTCCCTCCTCCCTCCTATGCACCTGATGGTGCCAAAGGAGAGGAGAGGGACGGACTCTCTATCCTCCTCCCATGTCCTTATCAGTGCCAAAGGGGAGAAGAGGGACAGAAGTCCCTCTTCCATAGCATTGGGGGTGCTAAGGAGGGCAGCTGAGGGGAAGTCTCCCCCCTCCCTCCCCCCCCGCCCCCCCCCTTGTCCATGGAACCAACTGTGCCAAGGGGGAGGTGAGGGGGGTATCATCTCCCCTCCCCATCCCTCATCCATGGCATTAATTGTGCCAAGAGAGATTTGAGGAGATATTCCCAACACTCCCTCCTCCCTCTCACTCACATGGTGTCGTCTATGACATGGAGGCATGGAGGGGAGCTGCCTTCCACCGCCAAACCAGCAGCAAGGAAAAAAGAGGAGAGGAGGAAGTTTCCTTCCTCTTTCCACCTCTGTCATAGGACATGGCCCCCATAGACGCGTCAGATGTCCAAAAAATGATCTATACATACTTTGGCGTGCGCAAGTGTCGGACTTGACCTGAATCTTAGTAACTGAGAGGAGTGGGTTTTGATTTTCGTGGTTGGACATGTTTTTCCAGGCCTGTAGGATGGCCCACTGAAACAAAGATAACGTCTTTGTTTGAATCCGTTTTTTACTGGCATAAAAAGCAACATATATCTCACTCCAAGCTCTACAATGTTTTGAGAAGTTCTCAATTGTTATCCTAAAATCTTTTCCTCTCCATGATGAAGGAGGAAGATTGATACTCTAACCAAGACACCAATAGGTGACACTTGGAAGTTTCTAAGTCTCAAGCGAGAAAAGGCACTCGTCCTGCCAAAACCTGTCTAATTCCACAAACCTCGAGTTGAGGATTTTTTTTATTGAAAAGTGTTCAAACTTGTTTCAAGCGAGGACAATTTCAGTAATTGAACCAGAGTTTCTTACCAAGTTGGCCATTGGTTTCATCGTGTAAGATAAAAGGCTCCGGTTGAGCCTTATAAATATTCAAGAGTCATGTTTTCCTTTTTCTTGTCCATGCTGCACTCAAATTGGAAAAACCAATAGTTCTCTATGTTGTGAAAGACTTCAAGGAAAGAAATGTTAGCACCAAAAAGTGGTGAAGTAATCCTAATGATTGAGGAATGTTATGAAAAACCACAAAATGGTTTTTACGATGACATGCAGCTGCATGCATCTCAAGGGGCTTGTAAACAAATTGTCTACCAGTTGCACTACTGGCAAGAGTGCCGATTGCACACAATACAAAAGTTCCGGTTGCAATTGGACTGCATGATATGTGCATGTATTCTGGTTGCAAACAAGAAATGAGTGTCAATTGCCTTGGCGTCCATATTCCAGGATCAGTACAATGGTATCGATCACACCAACGACACAGGAAATGACAGTGCCAGTCACACATTTGTAAGTCACATTTTTTCACATGGGTGCCGATTGCAGGAAAAACATACCAAGTTCACCATGAACATACCAACAGCGCTACCGGCATGCCGATTCAATAATTCATAAAAAAAAATCCGATCAAAAACATATTACGAGTGCTGATTGCACATTTGACAAGAGTGCCGGCTTCGTGGATGCAGAATGCACCACCGACCCAACTGTCAACATTGTCGGTTATTTGAGCCACCTTGTTCAGCTCAGAAGATACTTGAGAGAGATACTAGACATGCAAGAGCCAGTATGAGAGAATCTGCAGGATGATGACACGAATATGATGCCATGGGAAGTGCCTCAATAGATGTACTGAACAGCATGGCAGTCAAGAGTTAATTTGGAGAAGATAAGTGATGCAGCCATAGTGGCCGAGGTGTAGGCAAGGGGCCACAGTAACGAGGCGTGGGCAATTGAGCAGAGGTGATGATAGTTGTTTTAGACGTAGCACGACGAGTTTGGATGCAAACACTAGGGATACGTGATCTCACTGATGCAATAGACACAACACTGAGGAAAGCGGCATCGGAATACATGAAGGGCTTATTGGTTATGGGAGCAGTTCTTAAGGCAGGGGCTCAACAGCCGCTGCACCAAGGTGCAGGCGCTGTGCCATAACGCCAACGTATGAGCACGCAGATGACAGATGATATAAGCATCTGGCACAGTGCTGTGTAGCACGGGTGCGATGAAGGATGGCGTTCCAGTAGGAAAAAAGGATGGGCGACAGAAGAGAGCGAAGAAGAGCAGCACTGATGAGACATGGGCAGGGTTCTTGATAGAAGAAGAGCAGGAAGCTGCAGCCAAGACTGGTGGGAAGAAGTGCTGAAGGAATGAAACCGAGAGGAGTGCGGATAACTGCCGTAGCCACAAGGATGGGCGATGAAGCAGCAAGTGAACCAAGAGCTGTATTGGTTAATTAGCTCGTACATAGTTCTAGTACATGTAATCTAGCTCTAGTTAGCGGTCCACTTAGGGATTTCAACAAGGGATCAGCAGTCTGAGACGCTTGGCCATGGCGACAGCTGTATGTGGAACCGCTTTGCGGTTCCACATCGGCTGGTTCAGTTTGGTGAACCGAGGTCTTAGTGTCTTGGCGGTGCACCCGTTTTCTTCACATGATGATTGTACCGCTGTTGCTTCAGCAGGCCACCGGTTGTTCCCGCCTTGCCCATCGCCCGGTCGGCTGCAGTTCCGCAAAAATGCAATTGATCTTGTTGGTCCTCGAAGGTGACCCACACCTCTTGGATTTTCTTTATCTTGAAAGGTAGCCCAGACTTCAGACAAGGGGTGATACTTTGGTAACTTCCGTAGTGGTCCTGTTGTTTTGGGCCAGACAAGATTCAATTCTGATGAGTGTTGATTGCACATTTGACAAAAGTGCCTGCTACGTCGTTGCAGAATGCACCACTGACGCAAGTGTTGAATACACCAGTGTCTGAAGTGTCGACTCTGACATCCACACAAACTTCAACTACACGAGAGGAGTCCATTGGGTGGTTGAACTCTTGTAATGGGTGCCGAATGCACCACTGATGCAAGCGCCAAAATCACTACCAACGTGCGGCCCGATTGGACTGGTCATGTCAGTGTTGATGATACGACACTGCTCATAGGTACCAATTACACCAATGTCATGGGTGTTGATTGTACCCTCCTGCTATAACAAGCTTGCTTGTGGCAAGCCACCTAGTAAAAGCGCATGATCCATGCTTGGGTGAGTGTGAGAGAAAGTGTGCCATGGAAGTCATTGGAACTGCCAAGAATGTTTCATGTGATATCTTGGAGATGTCTTCATGAACTCGAGGATGGTCAGATTGCCTAAGTAGTTTAAGAGAGAACCGATGGGTATGTCTGTAAGTTATCACACACGACTGTGGAGGTGAAACGTATGCCCAGATGGAACAAGAAAAATATAGTAATCTCAGTCGTTGTCGACAGTGACAACTATTTGAAGTTGAATTTTTTTCCTGTACTGTTAACAGTCCGAAAAGATAACTCTAAATTAAGTACACGCACGGAGAAGAGAAGGAGGAGGAGGAGGAGGAGGAGGAGGAGGAGGAGGAGGAGGA
>SZWC01010872.1:60076-75869 GCA_023375785.1 Penium margaritaceum
GGATAGGGTTTTTTGTTGCCAGAAAGGGGCAATTGGGGCTCATTGTTCTGAGGCATGGGTGAATGGAGCATATTGTTCCAACGGAGGGGCACATGAGACTTATTGTTCCGACGGAGGGGTATATGAGGGTTGCGTGTGAAAACAGGAGGGAATCAGTGTTTTCACTGGTTTTTTCCCCTAATTTGATAGAGTCCCGGAGACAAGTACTTGCTGAGTGTGATCGTTCCCACGACAGCAAATTGTAGTCTCCAAAAAAGGAGTAGGATGCAAAAAATCCAAAATCAACCAGGGTTTTTGGCAAACCAGATTCCGGACATTGTGACCAACGACGAAACTCAGTCGGGAAAGTCTCCTTGGACAAAGCGGGCCAGGTCGAGTTTCATTCTTTTTTAAGACATGTATGCTGCTTGAACCTGGCCTGTCCCTATCACTACATATCCCCGATGCACGCTTGTGTGCACAAAATTCCACTTGTTTGTTTTAATTCCAGTGCCCAAACACTTGAATTACGAGGAGGAATCAGGGAGAACCGGGGAAAAAAGATAAGCATGGACTTTTGAATTCAATGGAAAAGAATGACTCAACTATAGTAAAGTTGGGTTCACAATACACTCTAGGGATAGAACCCAAAGCTAATGACCTTGGAGATGACCTACACGCCAATTGCTTTATGCTAGCATTGTCGTATCACGCACATCTTGGTGGTCCGATTGACCATGTGACGATTCATAATCAACATTGTGACAAAACGATTATTAGTGTGTTGTATCCGGATGTTGATGTATAAGTACTTGTCAAAGTGGGCTGTTTGAAACAACACTTTTCATCAGATTCTGTTGATATTCCAAGAAATCTCAGGAGTAGAGGGGATTGTGACACGGTACACCAATGGTGTATGTCACGCTCTTCCATTCATGTCGAATCTATGACATAGCACCGTCTGTGCTATGTCAACCTGCAGAAGAAAGCCAGCATTGGATTTTGTTGGCACAAAACCAATTTCCGGTAGTGATCATAGAGGAAGCCTCTCTTGGTACCACTAAGTGCCTTGAAACAACACAAGACGTTTGGATATATGTAATTCTTTTATCCACGGATGGACACTGCACCACACTTCATTGACCTGGAAGGTCATGGTGAATTGATGAAACTCCCTCGGCTTCACGTCTAGTTCTGAATATGTACATTGCCAAATGCACGTACAAACTGTATCTGGATGACGCTGCGGTGGTTTCCACAACGAGATTTTTCGTCCGATGTCTTTGATGAGGCAGATACCCCCTACAAGTGCCTTGAGTTAGGCATGAAGAAATACTTCATTGAGTAAAAGCACTGATTTTGCACCTTAGAGAAGGTACAAAAGAAACAAAAAATGGTTACACTGTAGCAAACATATCCCAAGACGTACTCTTGGAATCTGTTTTGCTACATGACCTTGTTCACCGAAGGATACATGTTTTCTCATGGTCACTAGAGTTTATGAATTCTTGACAAGGATTTAAAAGTGGGACGAGCTATTGATGGCATTCCAAAAGGATCCCTTGTATGGAATTACACAAAAAGAACAGAAGTTAGGAACAGGTTGTTCCATTCATGGGATAATTTATTGTCATTCACAAGTGTTGCATTACAACCCCATCGCATTTATACCTGGAAGGTATAAATGCGTATTTTAAAGCATGGATTATGGTCATGGTACGAACATTATGTGGCTAGAATGTCGTGAACACATTGGTCATGGAGGATATCTACAAAAATTGGATTGGATTGAATTAGATTAGATTGGTAATCTCATCTAGCATGGTGAAACGCCAAAGTCTTTTGACGAGAACGCGAGCAGCACCCTACGATACCCATTTCAGACAAGAATGAGGAGATGATGGTTGAGACGACCATCAAGGTAAGATTGTTGTCGTCTATTCTGACATAACTTGACAGAATATACACATGCCAGATGACCAATTCTACCTCATTGAAAGATGAGTGCAATCTTTGAAATGGAGAGAAGGCGTGTTCAGCAACCATCTTGTCACATTGGTGCCTCCCAACTCCAATATCAAGCTAGCATGTGTGTTTCATGGGCTCAGTGGAGTTTGGTGTTGACCAATACTACCTCTTTCAACCCACGGGTGTTGAAAGAGGTATTGTAGACCTCTGCATGGTCATGAGCACGTGGTTGCAATTGGGAGGACTAATTGTGGATTGCAGGCACTGACAACATTGCAAGGAGGTACCACCTTGGCAACAACCCGTAGGAAGAGTACATGCCTAAATGATAGAGAAAAGTGTTTTGTGAACCGTGATGCTTTTTGCGGGGATGCCCGGTTAACTTATCACGGGATCATACCTTGCAAAGGGGGAGGAAGCATCATCACGACAGACTACAGAACGCATACCACAAGAAATATGGAGACAAAAACTTTCTACACTATCTTCTAAACTGGCGAGACATTGTTGACAGATTACATCAAAAAATGCATCAACCATGCCGTTGATGCACACGTGTGATGGCTCTTTGGTGAAGAAACACCAACACTTGTGAAGAACGTATGAAGATTATACATTATTGGTAAAAGCTAAGGGATCACACGATCAATACTAGATGCTGTACATGAATGACCTTTATCACAAAAACATACATGTACGTGCTTGATTGTGCGTGAACGTGATGCAACCATGTTGTGGATAACAATAGGTAACACATGTGATCAAGGAGTCAAAGTATGGAGATTAATCCCTTTAGCGTACGGACCATTTTTATGATTAAAAATGGCCGTTGTATAAACATTGGATGCTTCGGGTACTCAAGGCTCAAGTCTCAAGGAGCCAAAGCCCGGAAAAACACAATAGGCTAGGGTCTGGTTTGACTCTAGCCTGGAAAACATCCGTGGCCGGATTCTAGGTGAAAGGAGTGTCGCGATGGAAAATCCATCCTGTCACTCCTCTTCCACTTTTAGATTGCCGCCACGGCCCTGTTCCAGCTTGGCAATGCCACATGGAACAATTAGGCTTAGGATTGTTGTTCTACGTCCATGCCCTATTAAGACCCTGTCCATTTGTGGCGCGACGTGTCAGAGCCAAAATGGTTTAGGCGACCATTGCCCTCTCTCCTTGAACTACAATTTCAGAGGGCCTATGTTTCGGGGTTCAGAAGTTAGTCGCAAAACAGATCACGTCCCTAACATTGGCATCAGATCCAGGCTTCTGCACCAAAAAAAAAAATTTCCTTACCCTAATTTCCATCTGTCCATTCGACCGGTGCAAAAGCAAACATCAACCGTTGATCTGGACATTGAGTTGACAGAAAACAAAAGTCCTGGACGGATTGGTGGAAGTCAAGAAACGCCTGATCGGCATGACTCGAGAAACGCCGTCGACTCCGAGCGTTGAGGCTGCAAGCTGAGAGCAGCTAGACTGGGAGAAAACAACAACAAAAAAACAAGAGGCAGGTGTTGCACGCAAAGCATGCAAAAGATTGCATAGTAATTGAGCAAATGTATTCATGTCAATATCTTGTAAGAGTCGCTTACTAATCTCGGCCACATAATGGAAGGTTTGCCATGAGACTGTACCTCATCCATGGAAACCAAATCTGGTTGTAAATGCACTGTCGTACCGTCACCCACGTTCGTTCAACCCAATTCTTTTTGTCCGCCCATGTGTGCTCTTACAAATGTGTATGGTTTGGATGAGCCTGTCCTAAATTACTTCAAGTTATGCTGGATTTAGTCCAACTTGGGTGATTGTAAATTACAATTACAAAAAAAATAATACTTCTTGTTGCATGGTTTGCATCATGAAGAGCGCAATGATCAAACCTCCGTCAGCAAAAACGAACCATGACAGTTCAAAGCAAAGTGGGAGGAATGTAGCGTAAGGACCACTTTTGCGGTTAGAAATGGCCGTCAAATTAATATCAGGTGCTTCGGATACTCGAGGCTCAAGTTTCAAGGAGCTAAATCCCCAACAAACATAATACGCTAGAGTATAGTTTGACTCTCGCTTGGTAAATATCCATGTCCGGATTCTAGGTGAAAGGAGTGCCGCGATGGAAAATCCATTGCGTTACTCCTCCTCCACTCTTAGAGTGGCGCTATGGTCCTATTCCAATGTGGCAATGCCACGTGGAATGATCATGCTTATGATTGTTGTTTTATGTCCATGCCTTATGACGACCCTGTCCATTTGTGGCACAGTTCGTCTCAGCCAAAATGATTTAGTCGACCATTCGCCCACTCTCCTTGGACTACACTTTCTGAGGGCCTACGTTTTGGGGTTCAGAAGTTAGTTGCAAAATGGACCACGTCCGTTACAATCTTGGTAGAGATTTGAGTTTGACTCTGTCCTGGATTTTGTCCATAAGCTGGATTTGAGGCAAAGAGGACTGCCGCGACGGGAGATCTATCACGTCACTCCTCGTCCACTCTTTGCAGGTGTTATGGTCGTATTTCCACTTGGTGTTGCAACGTAGAACAATAAAGATTAGGATGCATGCCTAAAATAATGTCCAATGATGACTTTGTTTGTTTGTGGCGCGGTTTGTCGTAGCCAAAATTGCCGAGGCGATCATTCGTGAGGCGGCCATTTGGATGTTTATTCTAAAGGCCTACATTTTTGTTCCACAATTAGTTGCAAAATGGATCATGTTCGTTACACACATGCTTACACTAGTAAAGGCACGTACAAAAAGCAGTCAAAACGCAAGAGCCGCAAAACCCATTTGCTCCATAGACTCACAGTATCCATGGTGGAGCTTCAAAATGCGTGCCCACAGGAAGTTGTGCTCATAAAGAGGAAAAACCAACTATTGAGTGAACCTCACATGTGGCAGGCTCTTCTACAACCATCCACAAATTTAAAGGATTTTTGCTGACGCTTTTGGTTTGCTTAATGCTGCTAGGGTCAATAACAAGTGAAAGAAAGTGAGTCATCGTGACCTCGCTTGTGGGTAGCACGACAATAAGTTGGTGGTTTGATCCAAAAGCCATTTAACAGTAGCAAGAGATCACCCTAGCATTGTGGACTTCACGCATTCTACCTCTTGAGCGCATAAACCTGACATAGCAAGATTCCTTGACTCCACAAAAGAATTGGATCGACTTCATGCAAACCACCCTTGCACACTTTGAGAAGCTAAAGAAAATTTTGAACACGTGGGATAAATTTCAATGGATGCGTTAGCAATTCAACGTGATAGGGTATGCATAGCATTTTGGCAAAACATTACTAGGAGAAAACTGGCCCCTATCAAACTTTGTTTCCACTACAATAACGGCCTCAAATATGTCATTTGGTGAGCAATTGTAACATTATGAATCTGGGAGGACCTTCGGCAAAAGATGACAGTAGCTCATTGCATTAAATTCAACAATGCTCGGATTCACAAATCTAACAATTAGCGATCCCAAAGCCACAAGTCATACTGTGGTGGTAGAAAGTCAAATTTGATGGAGTCCTCGCCTCCAATAGAGATTGGTCCCATCAATCATACAACAATGGTTGTGGTGGACTTGCAGTAACGGGGTCATGTATCACGCGTTTTTTAAGAAAAAGTAGCTACGTGTTTGTGGCGAGAGGGCTGGTTTGGCCCCTCCACCTTGCAAGAGCAAGGGGGTGGCTCACAGCCACCCTTCGTTATTGTGAGGGTTGGCTGGTTTCCAGCCATCCGCTGGCTACCGGCCGGCAGATGGCCAGCCGGCTGGATGGCCAGCGGCTGGTCAAGTGACCGGCCGGCCACAAGCCGGCAAGCCACCATCCACCGATTGAGCTGGTGGCTTGATCGGCGACTGAGAGGCCACAAGGGCCTTGAGGACAAGGCTCATGGCCTCTTACCCTTGTCCTTGCTCGTCCTTGCAAGAGAGGACGAGGAATCAAGTGAGAGCGCAAGCAAGAGGTGCACGTGAGAAGTCAGTTACAAAATCACCGATCGTGCCTCACATACGATGATTTCACGCCGACACGTCAAAAATGAAACTTCAGTTTGTCTATGACAAACTGCAAGTTTCTAGAGAGGAAAGCTCATGCAAAATCACAAGTTCAAGGGAATACCCCCTTGTTTCATAGTAATCGGCCTTCGAAGACTTGAAACATTCAAGTCTTCATGCTCAAGTCATTGATGACGATTCCACCGGAGAGTGACATGGAGGGGAAACCCTCTCCAAAAAGCTTTGGGAACCCATTATGTGAACTCTAGCAATGACATCCGTGTAGAGCTCGTGTCTAGATATCAGTCGTTACTGTGGTTTTCAGAGTAAGACGAACCTTGTGACTAAATGTGCTATGATAACGATGGCTACACCATATGTAAAAAACCACAAAGAGTAGCAGTGGCAACAAGAATTCCATAGTGAGGTACATCCTTAAAACTTAATCATTTGAAGTATTGTTGGGAGCGTTAGAAAGCTCTTGAGGAGGTCAAATGCTTTCTTCCAGCTCCTCTAAGCTCCTCCTCTTCCCCAAGGGAATAGGTGGCTTTTTCTTGGATGGAGTGGGAAGTGTCCACTACAAACCAATAGCATTCCCCCTCCTCTCAAGGATCCCTATCTTCAAAACGTTCCCCTCCACATGCCCAAGTGTAACGCGGAGAGACACTAGAGAGAAAAAATCCTCGCATTTGGATGTAGCAGCTCAAGGATTACTCTAAATCCAAAATGGATGATTGCCTTTGAAATTCAACAAGTGGTTGAATCTGATGAGAGTTGTTTCACCAGATTCAAACAAGTTATGATAGAGATACGAGCTTCCAAATCTGGGGTGTGTGGGGTGGCTCGGGGAGCCGGCCACAACTCGACTGCCGGTGAGAAATCCACCGGAAGGAGTGACAGGAATACATCTGGTGTTTTTTCCCCGGAAGTCTGCCTTGTCGTCAAGTGAACAAAATTCACCAGAACCAGGAGTGCAGGTTGTCAATATGGGACTTGGCCAAAATCTTGGCTTGGAGTCCAAAAGTCAGGGACAATGAAAACTCTGATTCCAGGTCTGCGGATAGGTCTCAAACCCTGTCAAACCCCATCATCAAACTCAACATAACAGTTACAAAGGTGCGTTAAAACAGTGCAAAGGATCCCTCTATCAAATGCAAAGGGATCTGTGCCTCCGGAATGGCGCTTTGCACGTAAAGGAGGGCGTCACGTCGTATGTTGACCATGGAGGCATTCGGTGTTTCTGTGGTGGGTGCGACTTGGGCTTCGGCAAGCGTAACTTGAGCTACACTTGGTGGAATCGCACAGTTTTGAGCATTGGAGACCTCATGACTAGCCACGTAAATTTTCAGATCATGTCCATTTTAAAAAACCAACATGAAATGCAGTTACTCCCTTTGCAAAACTGACTGTCTCTAAATTCCTGCTCACATAGCTCACATAGGCAACCAGAAATCTCATGCAGAGTCTCAGATTTGCCCAAGAGGTAGACATGAAGAGAAGGTCAATCACGTTTGAGTTGCCACTACGTAGATTTCTAACAAAAGGTTATGGGCCCACGGTTCTGACCCTCTCTAAGACATTCTCGCCTTTTGCATCGCATAGAATTGTTATCGTGAACAATGTTACCGAGAAGTCTGAGAACCTATTGGAGCAGAAGCTACGCCAATGGCTCAAAAGGAGACGTAATCCATTCATAAGTTTGCAAGCGGCCCAGGCTTTGGACTATGGGGGTGGTAGTTCAAGCTCCACCTTGCGCATTACAAGCTGCTTGGGGGTTTTGTTGGGAACGGAAGTCCTCAACAAGGCAATGGCTAAGGATGAGGAGGAGCGGGCCCTTGCAAAGAGGAATACGGAGGCCCTCATGCTCTCGGTCTCCGGGACAGCAGAGTAGCAGTGGGGCGACTTCCTAGGCTGCAAGCTTGCAGCTAAAAGCTGGTAAAGACTCAATGCCATCCACCAATCCAAGTCGCTCGCGAAGAAAATCTTGGCGCTGAAGTGACTCCTCACATTGAGTACGTGGGATGCATTGGATTGATAAAACAGTAGGATATCAAGTGGGAACCCACAACGCCGTACTTGCCACCATCCCATGGAGTAGGAGAACGGGCAAACCAGATGCTGGTAAATATGGTGCTGACCATGCTTGTGGATATGGGATTATTGTGATGTTTTTAATTGGAGGTTGTGCATACAGCAAGATACACCATCGACCTCACACCGACTGCAGTGGTGAATGGTAAGGGCAGCTGGAAGACGCCGCAAGAGGTTTGGAGGTTTGGACATAAGCCAAGCTTGGCATACTTGAAGGTTTTCGGGTGTCAGGCGCACATGATGGTACAAGGGGCGCAATGATGCAATAGCAACCTGAATGCGTGGGTAAATCCATGCTTTTTCCTTCGCTACAAGAGTATGCAATAGGCGTATTGAATTTGGGACCCGTGCACGCAAGAAATCATTTGCAGCTGTGATGTCGAGTTCAACGAGAAACAAATCTTCAGCATCAGTAGGAAGGACATGACTGTCGTAAAGTCTCCAAAACAAGGAGAGTGTTTCTACTTCCTTCACTATGAGAGCGGGCCTGTGGACGTGGAGGTCGAGAATGCGACATCAGAGCATGGTGGTGCAATAGTTGCTGTAGCCGACATGGAGGACTCCAACGATGATGCATCTGGACTGGAGATCTTTCAAAACGATCCGTCAGAGTATGCGTTGCAAGTGCCAAAGCACACACTCTCAGTGGATCTTGCATTGGATGTCAGGGAAAAATCATCCAGAAGCGTTGCTCGTCCGGTTAATGTTTCATTGGAGTGAGTGAGACCCGCAGGGAGTTGTCTGGTTGATGGTTCATCAGAGCGAACAAAAGGATTGCAGCAAAGCGACGAGGCACTACCAAAAATGACGCATTGTTGTGGGAGATAGCGGAGAGCGGTGAAGCACTTCAACAAAGGCATCGGCCAATGGAACAACATGAAGTGGTGTATGCTTGCTCCATCAGTGGAGCCGACTACCATGCAAGAGGCGCTTGTGCGGCCCGAGGGGGGACAGTGGGACGCCGCCATCCAGTCAGATTTGGCGTCGGATTGCTAAAAACGACACGTGGAGACTAGTTGATAGGCTGGAAGATGCCAAGGTCATTGGCTCAAGGTGGGTCTTCAAGACCAAGTTAACAAAATAAGGCGTGGCGTACAAGTACAATATGGGGCTCAAAGAAAAGGGATACACACAATGTAAGGTGAGCACTACGATGAGACGTTTGTCCCTGTTCCACAGTTCATAAGCATCTGGACAATCCTTGAGCTGGCATCCTCAAAGGACATAGAGCTCCACCAAATGGACGTGAAGACAGCCTTCCTCGACGCCATCATCGAGACAGAAATCTACATTGAGTTTCCAGAGGGGGTGGAGGCGTCAAAGGGCAAAGTGTGTAAGCTACGAAAGGCCTTGTATGGGCAAAAACAGTCGTCCCAATGCTGATACCAATAGATGGACAGCTTCATGGTACCACTCGGCTTCATGCGTTGTGAGACGGATCACATTCCGTACTTGAGGGCCTATAGCACCTATAGCATATGGCTGCTCAAGAGGAAGCTTGTCGATTCAATGATCTCGACAAGGCGTTGCAAAGCGTAACCCAGGTACAGATGCAGGAGCAATTGCAACGCGCTGTGGATGCTGATGCCATCGCTAGTGACAACGAGGACTTTCCTTCCTCGTCAGCATCAGGGTCGGTCATGAACACTTCCTTTCCCCGTTGTGAGGAGATCTTTTGGAAGGCCATGAAGCTCACTGATCTGTTTAATCACTTGGATAATATTTCACATGTCAACAAGACTCCACTTTTTTCCGTGGGAGGACCTTGCCACAACGTGACTTGAAGCCAAGCTCTTCAAGTATATAGCCAAGGAGTGAGGTGCGTAGCAACCACACCTCAAATGGTAGTCCATGTCGTTGGAGGTTTTTTGTGCTTTCATGTATGAGAAATGCATCAAATGCGAGGAAGGCGTAGTTTTTTTTCGACAAGATCAAGGAATTCAAGTACATGGATAGCTCGCTCGAGGCCTAATTCAACAAGTTCACCACACCCGTGGAGGAAGCCAAAAGCTTCACCGAGGGTGATGAGCCCTAGACCTTCAAATACCTAGAGTACTTGCTGCTCGAGTACTTGCATGATGGTCGTGCCAGGAAGAAGCTAAAAGACAATATCACCACGCAAAATTCACACATGCATAGAAGATGTCAACCCCAAATGGTGAATCATGGGAATTGCGGCACCCACCATTCCAATTTTGTGTTTACCACAAACTCGACTTGCCATCATTGAGCATGTTCACCTGCAAGACTAGAGGCAATGTAACAATGCAGCTCAAAGGATACCTGGCTAATACTGAAGTGGACATATTAATTGACACTAGAGGACATGGCTCCGTTTTTAGCCTTGACTTTACTTGACAGGTGGGCTTGACGTATAAGCCATAGAATGGCATAACTACAGTTAATGCCAGCATTGTACTTGTGATTGGTACCTGGAAAGTAAAAGTTTGCATTCAAGGGTACACATACAGTGTCACGTTGAAGCTACTCGACTTTCGTGACCTCTTTGATGTGGTACTAGGTGATCCTTGGTTCCGCAAAAAGAGGACTTTGATGAGCTTTGAACCAGAGCACTTGATCTTTATAAAGGAACATTGTCGCTTTATGTTCATTCCAGGAACAATTTTTTTACCGACCCGGTTGAAAGTCCAGAAAATCTTGTCTGCAATGTGGTTCAATAGATGTTTTCGACAAGGTTGTCGATGCTTCTTGGCTTGGCTATATAAACTCCATGATGATATGAAAGAAGACATGCTATAAGAGATCAAATATTTATTGACAAGAGTCCTCAATGTACTCCAAGACCCACTGGCTGAGCTTCCACCAGAACGAGAAGTGGACCACACAATTCCGCTGCAACCGAAGGTGAATCCTCCGTTCAAACCCATGTATCGCCTTAGTCCTATGAAAAGGTGAGAGGCTGAACGCCCAATCAAAGAACACCTCACAAAAGGGTGGAAGGAGCTGAGTAGCTTGCCGTGTGGTATGTCAATCCTTTTTGTGAACAAGGACAGTGTTTTATGCATATGTGTGGACTACCGAGCACTGAACAAGCTGACGGCAAAACAATGCTTCTCCTTACCGCATATGTAGGACTTGCTCAACCAACTCTAAGGAGAAAAGGTTTGTATTCATGGATACATCTTAAGGGTACCATCAAATCCGCTTCACAAAAGATGGATTTCCCAAAACAGCGTTTCAAACGCAAATGTGACACTGTTACTTTTGGGTTTTGTGCTCCAGGCTCGCGAATGCCACGGTAGCCTTCCCAGGATAAATGAATCCGACATTCACCAAGCAGCTCACTCTGTTTTTGTTGCTTTGCATGTAAGACATCTTGGTTTTCTCTAATCCAATGGAAGAGTACATATAACATTTGCACAAAGTTCTATTGAGCTAGGCGACCTATACAAAAATGAGCAAATGCAAGTTTGGACAAGATGAGTTCGAATACCTTGAAAACATGGTCGGCAATGACGATACCTGTGTTTACCCAGGAAAGGTCCAAGACATGATGGATTGGTCTCATCTTGACAATGTTGTACATATTCGATATCTTCTCGGCCTTGTAAATTAATTTCGATAGTTTATGCAAGGGTGTTCAACCCTCGTAGCTCTGCTAACCAGGCTCACGCGAAAATACATGGATAGGAAGTGGACATCCGACTGCAATAATGATTTTCTCAAAGTCAAAGAGGTCCTATCCACGCTACACGTCTACGTGCGCGAGGGTCAGTCGCAACCGTAGGAGGTGCGATGTGATACGTTAGTAGTAGGACATGGAGCAATCCTCATATTGAATGGTCACCCAGTCGTGTATCAGAGCCGGAAGCTCATCCCTTCATACATGTGGTACACGTTTAGGGATGAAGAGCTCCTTACGATCATAAACGATTTCAAAATGTGGCATGGCTACCTCGAGGGTGTTGAGGGGGGTGTGACACTCGTGGCCAACCACAATCTATTGCTATTCTTAAGAAATTCATTAAAATCTATCAAGACAACAGACGTGTTGGAGTGAATACCTAAGGTGAGTCTTTTGAACGTAGGAATATTGACAAGGAGCCATGAATGTGGCCAATCCACTAAGCAATCAAACTGTGGAAAGTACAGCAACCACGGAGATTTGTGTGTGTTTTTTGGCCATTACAACAGCTATAGTAGAAACACCACACCTCCTTACAAGAACCAACACGGTAAGGTTATCTACTATAATGGCTTTGAAAATAGGATCTTGATGGGATACTGAGTGGTTCTTGGTCCCAAGCCCCTCAGAATCTGTGCAAGTCAATGTTGATGGGGGCGGTAGGAATCTATGGGTTCGGAGGATAAGCGTTGTGTCGGACTCGGGAAACCTTCAAGCAAAGTTTATCTCCCAGGTCCACAACCCGCAAGTCGCGCGTCATGTGGGATCTCTTTAAAGATGGAACAAGTACTCTCGGACCACTATTGGTGGCCCGATGGAGTGTCGATGTCCATAAGTATTACAAGATACGCAACCCATGTCTTTGGAGGAAGCTAGTAACAAAAGGCCTACTGGACTCTTCCAAAATCTTCCCATGTGTAGACTCCATGGGAGTGCGTCACCACAAACTTTGTTACTGGTCTTCTGAACACGGCCCGCACCCACGATGCAATACTAGTGGTTATGGATCTTCTCATGAAGATCCACATCCACATCTGCTCATGTCTTCTTTGAGGGTGTTGTGAAGTACCACGTATTGCCGTTACGCATAATCTCCTGTTGATATAGAAAGGTTGCTTGTAAGTTCTGGCAAAAGAAGGACGAGTACTTCGGCAGTGAGTCACAAACTTTGACAGCATTTCACTCACAATCAAACCGATGGACAAACAGAGCGCATGCATCACACTCTACAGAAGATGCTCCACATGTATGTGGATTCTGCCATGGATGACCAGGAAAAATTCCTAGCACCAATAGAGTTTGCACTGAACACCTCGGTGAAGGAGTCCACACATTTCACTTCGTTCCTGTTGAACAGTGGCGTGTATCGAGCGGTTTCCTCATCATTGTTGAGTGGGGGTACATAAGGATGGATTCGTGTAACTCGGTCACTTGCCACTTGTATAGACTCCTTATAGGAGGCGAAGCGTTTCCTTTAAGTCTCGACAACCACAAATGGCATGTGTCGAAATAATTCGATATGAGGCGTCGTTTGACACTGGGAAAAAGGTGATGCCTAGTACCATGAACCTTCAGCTGAAGTTGTCTGAGGTGTTAAAAACTGTACCGAAATAGCATGCCGTCGAATATGAAGATACATGGCATGTTTGATGTGATTCATTTGGCTCCATACATGGCCGAAATAACCTTTCATCCACCACTAAAAATTCTCACCGTCGGTAGCCAACATAAGGTCCATCGCCTACTCCAATGTTGAGATCGGTTGCTCTGGATCCACGTTGTTAGGGGATACGTCATTCACTGCGCCAAATGTGGACCTACACATAACTCATGGGAGCCCGAACCTCGCTTGTCCAGGGGGATGGCCCACACAAACTAGAGCGAGGTGGAAGATCCCATAGATCATTGTGTGGCTGGAGATACCATCTGAGTGCGGTAATAGTGAACAACATTCCCGCAAGGCGGCATTTATGGACTGCAACCATAGGATGTTGGGGATGCCCAACATGGTTATTGTACGAACGTAGCCTAAAGGGGGGAGGCCGCTAGCCATGTTGATTGAGAAGCTGCAACTTAGTTCAGAGTGCCATGCACGTGTTCATGTGAAGCTGGTGACTAAAACTATTCATTTATTTTCACAATGTTGAAGACTAAACATCTGGCACCCTCGCTTTTTGGTCACGAACCGGTACGGTTCATAATAAGTGGGGAGGAACGTAGCGGGAGGGCTAGTTCGGCCTCCCACCCTGCACCAGCAAGGGGGTGACTCATAGCCAACCCTCACTTTTGCTTGGGTTGGCTAGTGGCCAGCCACCTAGTGGCTATTGGCCGGCCGGCGGCTGACTGACTAGGTGGCCAGCGGCCGGTTAGGTGACCGGCCGGCCATCCGCCGGTGAGCCACCAGCAGCCGATCGAGCTCGTGGCTCGATTGGCGGCTGAGAGGCCATGAGAGCCTTCAGCGAGAGGCTCATGACCTCGTGCCACGAGCCTTGCTCTATTCCTGGACCTTGCTCGCTCTTGCAAGCGAGAATGAGGAGTAGAGTGAGAGCAAGAGCGAGCGGTGCACGAGAGAAGTCGGCGCGAAATCACCGACCATGCCTCGCACGCGAAAATTTCAACCTAACACGTAAAAAAATGAAACCTGTGATTGACTACAAGTTTGTCAGTGACGAACAACGAGTTTCTAAACCGGAAAAACTCGTGCAAATTCGTGTTTTTAAGATAGTATCCCCCTCAATTTAGACCTAGAATGAGGGGTGAAGGTGAAAACGATGATTGACCTTTGAAGACTTGATGTAGCGGATTGGACGGAATCCTTGGCCGACTAGGCCAAAACATCGGTTTTGGCCTAGTCGGCCAAGGATTCCGTCCAATCCGCCACACTTGAAATGTTCAAGTCTCCCTACATGGGTCGTCGATGAGATTTTCCCCCAAGAGTGACGTGAAGGGGAGAACCAGCTCTGGATGCCATGTTGCAAGCTCTAACAATAACTTTTGTGTAAGAGCTAGAGCGATGCTCGGTTACAAGGTCAAAGAGGGGATGTATTCACAAAGAAAAGAACGCAAGGGTGAAGAAATGACAAAGGGAAAAATTAGAAGGAAAGGTTGTTTTCTTCCCGTTTGAATTAATCTAGGCCGAACGATCAACCACCCGAACGGCTCAATATGTCGCTGACGAGGGTATGTGATCGTTGTCTGACGAGAGTAACGAGGATGACCAAGGATGAGACTAGTACAAGTGCATTAAAGGGAATTAAAATGATGCCCAAATTTAATATTACTAGTGAATGGAGGAGATTCTCAATGTTTTGTAAGTAGCAAGTTTACACTCTCGCTAGTGTGTGGGGAGGCTCGCCTAGCTGTCCTGTTTCGGTGCATTTTGCCAACTTACCATAGGCTCAAAATGATATCAATGCGTCGGCTCACCCCGTTATGTGTGAAATATCGCATCCGGTATTGTTCGTTGGCCATGCCATCGGTGTCCAGTGGGTAGATTTACCACTGTTCAATTTGCGAAAACTGCGAGCATTGACGTACGAGTGCATACGAGTGTAAATCTCGCCTTTCCACTCAGCGAACCATACAATCCAGCCGCACGACGAAAGCATCTGCTCATTCCCAAATTTCGGCCTTTCCAAGCTGCACCCATAATGTTTTTCATGCACATCCATCCGCGGCACTTTTCCCTTCCGTTTGCCGTGCCGTGGACCCGTCATGCTACAGTTTGCCCTCTTGAGATGGCAAACCCTCAGCAGTTTGGTCAACGGCAAGTGTGTCGCGTTGATTTGTCGTCTCGTGTAGCTGGACAGCAGCAGCACGTCCGAAGCGCAGGTCGACAAACCACTGCGGCGATCAAATAAGAAAGCAGGACTTTCCGAAGCGTACAAATTTATATGGCCCCGATGGACGAGGATATAGTTTCTGGGTTTGCACCGTCCATCCAGGTGCGAACAACATGCTAGTGAAAAATTATAAATTTTCTGACCTAAAATTAGGTCGCACTCCCGGGCCCGGTGTTAACGGAGGGCCTACTAAAAGGGGGCTGGCGTGCGCAATAATTTTGACGCTTGGCCGACTGGCACTGTTGCTGCCGCCCTAGAGTGCCCCTCTTGGGACCCCGGGACAAGTGCGA
>SZWC01010873.1:11998-28865 GCA_023375785.1 Penium margaritaceum
GTGAGTGAGTGAGTGAGTGAGTGAGTGAGTGAGTGAGTAAAGGAGAAAGGAAGTGGATGGACAGGGGGAGTAGGAGAAAGTACAGGGAGGAGGTTGGGGAGGTCTATGGTGGAGAGGAGTTAGGGAGGAGGAGAAGGAAAGAGAAGGGGAGAAGAAGGGGGAGGGGGAAGAGGAGGAGGGAAGGAGAGGGGGTCCACCAAGGGGATGAGGGGAGCCCTACGCGGATGAGGAGGCCCATGGAGGGAGGGAGGGGGATCCTACGGGGAAGGAAAGGGGGCTTACAAAGTGGGAGAGGGGTTGCTATGGGGTTACAAGAGATGCACAACATTGGACAGGGGGAGAGGGGACCCACGGGGGGTGGGGAAAGGGGCCCTATGTAAAAGGAGGGGTTCACGGAGGGGAGGAGAGGGGACTTTTGGAGATGGGGGGGGCACAAAGGGGGCAGGGGGGCCCTATGGGGAAGGGAGGCACTTATGGAGGAGATGAGGGGGGCCCTATGGGGGTGGGTGGGTCCAGGCCGGGATGAGGAGGTAGGTGCACACAGTTGGTGTTGCTCTTTCTTGCAGTTGCTTCTACTACTTGCGGTTAGTAGCTGTTCCTACACACTGCTCGCAATTGCTGCATGTTGCTTGCTCTTCATTGCTACTACTCGCTGTTTGCTGATACTACTAGCTGCTTGCTGCTGCTTCTTGCTCCTTGCTGCTTGCTTATGCTGCTTGCTGCTCTTTGCTCGCTTCTGCTACTTGCTGCTCGCTGCTGCTACTTGCTGCTACTTGCTGCTCGCTGCTATTGCTCTCTGCTTACTACTGATGCTCGTTGCTCGCTGGTCGCTACTGCTGCTCGTTGCTCGTCGCTGCTGCTCGCTGCTCACTGCTGCTCCTCGCTATTGCTGATGCTGATTGCTGCTCACTACTGCTGCTGCTGCTTTTGCTCGTTGCTCACTGTTGCTGCTGCTACTACTGCTTACTGCTCTCTGCGTACTACACCCTACACGCTGTGAGCAGCTCGCTAACCACTAATCGCCGGTTTGCGAGCTCGATGGTTTTGAGATTTCCGCGATGGATGGAGCGTTCCGCGACGGACGAGACATTTCGCACGATGGTTTTTGAGCTTAGCATGCGTGTTTGCATTGGACCCACATAGTAGTGCTTTGGGCTTCCGAACCACATATCTGTGGTTGTGCTCCACCGTGTGCAGGCAGATGGTCCAATATGACGCTGGACGGCAACTGTCATGAGCCATGGGGCATCATTCATGCCTCATGGCAGTCACGCTGGACCACCATAGGGCGTGAGTCATGCCTCATGGTTATGGTACAGCGAGACATAAATCTGGCTGGAGGCGGCTCGAGGAGTTGCGGTAAGAACTCCAATTTTTTTCCCACACGATCTCCAACCATTCTTCATTACTTAGTCACTAGAACCCAGCCAACTTAGTCTCTATAAAACACAACATTACAACATAATACTACATAGAGATTATATACATATAATATTCCATATTCAAGAATTTGGAAATAAAAAATATATATCTATTCAACGACTACCTTTTTCAGTGTAGAAATCATCAAGAAATGGCTGTGAATTCCATACACCTAATGTCTAGTTAAATTATTCCCCAAGAACTGATTTTACATACACTTATTTCATTGATTATACTATATCATATGAACTTATACCGCAGCCCTGCTTCCAATACAAGTAACACTACACCCAAGTTTCAGATTTGATTTGTCAACGCCTGTGAGAAAGGTATTTACGTCCTGCACCACTTTCCATCGTCATCAGTTTCCATCACCACACTTTTAGTTCTAAAAAATCACATCTTCAACATCAGAACATTTTTGTCTCCTGCATAATACATTTCCCTCCACAAGCATGCATTGTTCACCGCCACTCTTTTCTTGATCCACACCGGTTTTGCCACTTTCTGTTGGGAACTAGTGGACATAGAAACGGGGTGCGTTAACTAGTGAGAGGTTGGTTGATGGCCAAATTCTCATCAGTAGGCAGTCACTTGTGTTGGGAATTTGGGTGAAGGGTGAACGGTGACCAATGGCTACACGCTCAACCGTCAATTGGGCTATTTGGTGCTGTTAAATCAAGATCGAGACAATATATATCCAAGAAAAAAAATTATTTTTTCTGATACAATAATTCCATTCTTGGATATGAGACAATTTTGGTCTCGTACCAGCTTTATGTTTCCCAATCTTGATCGTGTCTTTGGTATGGGAGTCGGGACAATCTCGGTCTCATACCAAATTTACTTTCAGTGCTATTGACACAAGTCAAAGAGGTGGAAGTGATAACTAAGCGACATAAAAACAAGACAACAATGTCAAATGGGTGTTCAAGCTCAAGAGGAATCTAAAGGGTGCGACTGAGAAGTACAAGGCACATCTTGTGGCCAAATGATTTCATCAAATTCCAGGCCAGCAATTCACAAACACATGTGCGCCTGTGGGCAAGTATGCCACCAGTCGCACCCAGCTGGCAGTGGCAGCACACGAGGACTGGGATATCCATCAGATGGATGTAAAAAATTCCATTTTGAATGGACCAATGGAAGAGGAACTGTATATTAAACAGCCTGAGGGATTTGAGGACAGAACAGACCGGGTGTGGCTCTTGCTCAAATCCATGTATGGCCTCAAGCAAGTACCTCGGTGTTGGAACAAAGAGATCCACCGCACCCTGGAGAGCGGTAGATTCATACAAAGTGTCTGTGATCCCTCATTGTTCCTCTGCTGGGACAATGGCCTACCAGTGGCTTTGCTGGTCTATGTTGATGATCTGCTGATCTTGTCTCCCTCACTCATGCTCGTTGAACAGGCCAAAGCACTGCTCACAGCCCACTCCAAAATGACGGACCTAGGCGAGGTACAAAACTTCCTAGGCATGACCATCACACGTGACCACACAACACGCACCTTGACCCTCCATCAAGGTCGCTTCATCACTCATCTCACTAACCGCTTCCAACACTTGGTCCAGCATCTCCCACAGCAGCACATGCACATGAGCCCCGATGTCTATGCAAACCTGTTACATGCATGCACCACGTATTACGGCCCTGACACTGATCCCACACTTTACCGTTAGAATACTGGCAGTATTTCATATGTCACATCCACCACACGTCTAGACATTGCATGTGCAGTCAATGTCCTCGCTCATTTCAGCAAACAACCACACATCACGCATCAAAATGCCCTTCAAAAGCTGCGGCGTTATGTGTTGGACACCTCTGCTCTTGGTCTGGTGTTTACCCCTGTCGCAGGTCCCGTCCTAGATGGGTACTACGATAGTGACTATGCTCGTGATCGTGCATCTTGCAATCAAGGTGGATATGTGTTTCGTGTATGGGGGACTGCCGTGTCCTGGCGTAGCGCCAAACAGTCATGTGTGGTGCGAAGTGTGGCAGAAGCAGAGTACATGGTGCTAAGTGAGGCAACATGAGGGAATTTGGCTTGCATGTTTGCTTGAGGAATTGGGGGTGCACACATCTGCTGTACCTGTGCATAGTGACAGTTCCGCAGCATGTCGCATTGCCGCAAATGATGGTGTGATTCATCCATGCACGAAGAATATAAATGTTGATCATCACCTTGTAAAAGAGGCAGTTGAGGTTGGAACAGTGGTAGTGTGTGCCATCACTGGCCAGGCACAGCTGGCAGATTTTCTCACCAAGGGCCTCTAATCCCCCTCTCTCCTCCTCCAACTGCAAGACCTTGGCTGCATGCCTGCCACATTCCCGTTCAGGGGGGGGTGTTGACCGCTCCCTGTATATCTTCTTCCGTGTTTTGGCCGTGTGTAGGGCATGCTGGAGAAGAGACTGGAGGCGACGCACCGTAACGGTATGAGATCCTCCAGCTCTGCACGCGTGGTCATCTCCATCCTGCTCGCATGTCCCGCCGCCTCCTCGCCAGAGCTTGTCGGCATCATCCTCTCATGTTATGATTATCTGTAGCTCTTAGGTGAAAGTGACATACTGTAGGTCTTGCGTTGCCTCACCTACTTGTGACCTTACTCTAGGCATGTGGGTAGGAAAACATTTGGTCACTTTTATAGTGACATATGTAAGGAGATGGCGGGAAGAGCGAGCCTCTACTCACTTGATTTTGGGTTCAAAGGGTTTTCTCCCTGCCCTAGTTGACTTGCCGAGCTTCACTTGCCGGCCAACGGGTGGAGCTCTACTTGCGAGCTTCCACCCGTAACAGCTTTGTGAGCTGTTACTCGCAAACTTTGCTAGTATTGTCCTCCATGGTATTTGACAAACCCAAGGCTAGTTAGTTCTAGACTCAACCATTCTTTGTGTAGTACGTTACATGGGATTCGCAACAGTCTCCTGAAGTACACTTATCGCTGATTACAAATTGCTCAAGTGTCCTAAATCATCAAATCGTCTTCTGCCTCACAACTCATACTTTTTCACCATTCATGCTCCGTTTGGCATAACACTTGGTATCAGAGTACAGCGGTGCAGGAGAGGCATCTGACTACTTTGCTCATCTAGAGGACTCCCTGGTACAAGTCAACAGCGTATCTCGCACATCAAAACTTCGTAGACTTCGCGACTATGACGTGAAGCGAGCGAGCGCACCCCATGACTAGCAGTGGGTCTTCGGTGACAAATTCGGCAATGGAGGAGTAGAACGTGACTATGCACACGAACCTTGAAGCGACAGTGAATGCTGGCATGGCAGGCTACGTGGCAGCTGGGTCAGTCCCGACGGCTCTGATGACCAATCCAGCCATGGGTCCGATGGCGGTAAACCAGCTGCCTCTACCGACTGCCTCAAAGCCTGCAGAAAAATGACTGGTGGCACCTGACAAAAGGCACGGATCAACAAGGAACTGGTGAACCGCATCTCCGCGCTCGAGGGAATCAACAGCCATCTGCTCCAACAACTCAACGTCGTATTTAAGGCTCTTTGCAATCGAAGTACTCGAGAAGCAGTGCACGTCAAGAGAAATACCCAACTCTCGAACGAACCCAATATTTTTCTGGCCCCTCCTCAACTATTCGATCCTACGAATTCCAAAGGACCAATGGTTTGGATGTGGCTGATGAGCTTTGAGGTGTGCTTCACCACTGCTTGGGAAGAAGATCGAAAGAAAATTAACTTCACAGCCTCGCTTCTGCGTGGTACGACATTGAGTTGGTGGTCCGATCTAAAGGCCATCCAACAGCAGCATGAGACCGGTGGGGCTTCATCGTTGGCCAACAGCGCCCGTCTCGCATCGTCTACCGCAAGCGTTCTACCCTTGGAGTAAATCAACCCGCAATGGCAAGATGCGCTGATGCCAGCAACCGAATGGAGTGAATTCTTGCGCGCGATGCTTGTACGTTTTGGACAGCTGAACGAGAAGTCTGACACTTGGTATGAATTCCACCGTCTCCGTGAGCAGTCTAGCATGGCAGAGCACACATGGAGATTCTAAGAGATTATCACTGGTGCAGACATCGTCCCAGATGAACTCTGTTTTTACAACATTAGCAGCCTCAGATGGGACATTCGGCGATCGATCGCCATCTTCGGCATTTGGAACGACTCACCACAGATGATTGCAGCCGTAGTTGGATCGATAGCACCGACTACAATGCTCGGATCCAGGAATCTTACGGTTGGCGACCTCCCATCAGCAATTATCATGGAAATGGGAAAAGCCAGTGGGGGGACTCCTTGATTCCAATGGAAGTGGACATCGTTGGCCAAAGAGACACTTGCACCTGCTACAATCGTGGAAAAGTTGGACATATCGCTCAAACCTGCAGAAGAAAGCAGCAGGCCAAAAGGGGGAGAAGTCGCAAAAAAATGAGTCGGGAAATGGCACAGGACAGGAGTAAAAAGTGCAACTCTTGTTCGAGAGGAGCGATCTGCGCCGAACGATTATGCATCTGAATGGATCATGAAGCTGCAGAGGGTTTCTGAGATCGCTAAGTTCGATGAGGGGTACGAGGATGAACAGCCGACGATACTGCTAAAAGTGCAATCCCGAAGTTGCAAGAGTCGCGGAACGGTATCGGCACTATTGGATGGAGGGGCCTCCACAGTTTTGTAAGCAACGACATGGTTCAAAAACTGGGTTTGAAGACCAAACCAGGGGTGTTTGAAGGAAAAACCGTCGACGGGAGATTACAGATATGGAGACTCCGAGATTCACTATGACTACAAGTGGGAGACTTGCGGGACGTAACAGTCTGGATGTCATGCCCTATGAGTTATCACAAGATCATTTCCAGACGCGATTTCTTGTACCAGCACAATCCACAGATCAACTGGAACAGTGGCAACGTCTACGTGGAAATCAAGTGTACCAAGTGACAACTTCCGCGTGTGGGGCAGACGACGATAGTGGAAGCAGCAAAGGTAAAAGAAACAGAGGAAACCATAGCGACTGAGAAGCAACCTGTGCAGTCGATACCGCTAAATGTGGCCAAGCACTGCATATGACAAGGAGCTCGCACGTGGCTTGTACACTTTGAGCCAATGGAAGAGGCGCAAGTGTTAGTTGCTGACATATCAGCCTCATCAGCTCCATCAACCTCATCGAAAACCAAGTTCACGGTGGTTCTGGAGGAGTTTGCACCTTTCATCCGAGATTTTGCACACATCTTTCCTGAAAAAATCCCAAAAACCTTGCCACCTCAACGTGACATTGACAATCGCATCGAACAGAAACTGGACAGCCGACCCACAGTTCAAGGAGCCTATTGGATGAGTGACCATGAGCTCACCGAGTTGAAAAAGCAACTCAACAAGATGCTCGGTCAAGGGCTCATCTACGTCACCATACGTCATACCTGTATTTTTCGTGAAAAGGAAAACTTGCAAAATGCAGATGTGCGTGGACTACCGGGCATTGAATGACGCTACTATCACGAACCGTTATCCTCTTCCCTGTGTCGACGAACTTTTCGACCAGCTCCGAGGAGCCCAAACATTGACAAAAATCAACCTACACAACGCTTATCAATAGATCCACGTTGCAGATGCTGACATCAAGAAGACGGTGTTCCGAACCCGCTATGAGAATTTCGAGTTTACGGTCATGCCGTTTGGACTCACGAATGCCCCGGTGACATTCATGGCGGCAATGAACAACATTTTCTTCCTGTACTTCGACGATTTGTCATGGTATATCTCGACGACATTCCAATGTACAGCCGCACCCTGGAGGAGCACAATGGACATCTCCAAAAAGTTCTTGAAAGATTTACAAAGAGAGATTTTTTTCTGAATACTCTCAAAGTGCGACTTCGGTCGCTGTTCAATCGAGTTTTTGGGTCACGTCATCAGCGACGGACGGATCACCATGGATCCGAAAAAAGTGGCAGCAGACGCTGATTGGCCGACGCCGACCAACGTCCGAGACGTCCAAGTTTTCCTTGGCTTCTTCAATTGCTACCAGCATTTCGTAAGGGATTACGCCCGAGTGTCCGTGCCTCCTTCCAACCTCACTCGAAAAGAAAACAAGTGGTGGTGGGAAGACAACGAACAAGAAGCGTTCACCGCTTTGCGGAACGCTCTGACCTTGACACCAGCCCTACGATTGGCCGATCCAACGATCAACTACGTCATGGCTGCGGACACCTCCGACTGAGCCTTTGGCACAGTTCTCCTACAGGATCATGGCAACAGAGAGCAACCAGTCGCATACATATCATGAAAATTGCGTGGAACGGAACTCAACTACGCCGTACACGAAAAGGAGATCATGTCATTTGTGCATGTATTTAAGACATGGCGATGTTTTCTTGAATTCCGCCGATGCATCATGCATTGAAATACTTGAAGAACCACAGTCGACGTCAAACCCGATGGATGGAGTTTCTTGAATCCGGGTTCGACTACGATATTGAGTACCGGCCGGGCAAAACCAACCCTGCGGATGCGCTCAGGTGTCGACCAGACTTAATGGCTGAAGCAACGACACTTCAACTTGAACGAGATCCGTATCTTGAGCAGTTACTCACATGTGGCTATGACCGGCGTGGATATGAAAAATAAAAGTTATGGCATGACGCACCCTATTGGCGACGATGATTCACTCGCCAGGTGGTCATAACTCCGAAAGACTAACTCTGCCGCATGTTGCTCAAGGAGTGCTACGACACTGGTCCGGGCAGAAATTTCGGAGAAGACAAGACGTTGAAGAACCTGGCAAAACACTACTGGTGGGACATGAAGCAAACTGACATGGCCAACTTCTGCAAATCATGTGACATGTGTCATCCATAAAAATCTCATGGCACACGGCTACCCAGACTTCTGCAGCAGCTCCCCATTCCCACGAAACCGTGGAACAATATTTCCATGGAGTTCGTCAATGGATTACCGGTCACACCCGAGGGATATGACGCAATACTCGTTGTTGTTGACAGGTTTTCTACAATTTTCTAGTTTATCCCGACGACGACCACCATCATAACCGAAAGAACAGCACGGTTGTTTCTAAACAACATCGTACGGATGCACAGCATGCCGGAAACTATCACAAGCAACAGAAACAATTGATTCACCAGCCACGCGAGCTGATGGCTCGCGACGGTAGTCAGATCCAGCTTTCCACGGCGTTCCACCCTCAAACCGATGGTCAAACTGAGGGGACCAACTAGATGCTCAAACAACTCCTCCGAACATGATGCGAGCCACACCGCACGGATTGGACAGCCAAACTGCCGACCGCCGAACTTGCATATAACTCGGCAACGTCCACCGTTATGGGTAAAATTTTGTTTGAAGTGGTGTACAGCAAACTTCCCGCCACACCAGCTGGACTTCAGAGCCAAAGCAACATTCCCGTGGTCAACATCCAATGCCGCAATTTCTCCACCATCTAGGACAAAACACTGCAGACGCTTGCAAAAACACAAGCAACGATGAAGCAAGCAGCCAGCCAACATCGTAGCAATGACATGTTCGCCACCGGCGACAAAGTTCTCCTCAGCTCGGCAAACATCAAACTCCGTGTAGTGGATTGTTCGAAGCTCAAACCCCTATGGTTAGGAGTGTTTGAGATCAGACGCGTGCAAATCCTCGTGGTTGCACGACTCAAAATCCCCGACACTATGCAAGTTTATCTGGTGTTCCACATCAGCAGACTTAAGCAGTATCGGGACACATGCAAGAACTTCCACGAAAGGGGTGTGCCTCTCCCTCCTATTGTACAAGTGGACGGGGACACGGAGTACGTCATGGAGGACATCCTCGGCCATCAACAACATGGAAAAACAAAGGATTATCTTGTCAAGTGGCACGGCTATGACACCGCACAAAAACTGGGAATCCTACGAGAACCTTTGCGACGTCGATCATCTGATCGACGTCTATTACTGCTGTCACAGGGCTACATCTATACGCGTGCTGGGGCGTTGCGGCTAAAAGGGGGGAATTGTTACGTACCAGACGTACACGAGTCCCTAATCTTTCCAAGTGGGTATTTTTTTCATTACATAAATAGCCTGCCGTGCATCCAGACCTCGATTTTCACTCCGACGGTCGAGGGCAATTCGGCCAACTGCCCTTGTCCTCCGGCGATCTTCTCGCACATTCTGACAACTTCGACCACTTCCAAGAATCATCGACCGAAGTGTCACAACCACCTCTGCAATGCAGCTTCAGCTACTGCTACTATTGGTGCCACAGTCACTGGGTTGCTGCACCTCGTCATGGTGTGGCACCTCAAGCCACAACGGCAGCAGATGTTGTTGGCTTTGTGACATTCATTGCGGTTCAACCTCTTGCTCTGAGGCCTTCCACGGCTATGGCGTGAACCTGACAGCATCCAGTTCACCCCCTTTAACAGCTTCAGTGTGGCTGGGTCAATACCCAGCATCGCATTATTGTAGGTGGGACGGAATGCCATCTTTGTCAGCCCGACGTCGCACAGAGGCTCTAAGAGATGGCCTCCTCCAAACAGCAGTGCGCAGGCATGCACACACGGTTGGCCAAACTCCTTCCATGCACCGCATGTGCACAAATGTTGTGCGATGTCCATGCGCTGAACGCGGTTTGCAACCCCACGTACAGTAGCCAGTTGAGGACCCTCCTCTGTCACGTCGTACTCGTTGCTCAAATCAGACGCATTTAGCAGCCTCGCCTCTGCCTTTGGGGCCAGGTTGCCCTTGCAAGTCTTTGCCTCTTTCCTGCGTTCAGCCATCAGGCGTTTCACCCAAACGACGATTGAGATGAAGCAGTAAAAGGGGTACAACTTCTGCACTTGGAGTATGCGCACGTTCAGCAACTCAAAGGCGTTGGACATCGTATGTCCACCACGGCCGATGGGGGAGTAAACTCTTGTTCACCGCTCAAGGGGTATGCCCCTGACATCGCCCCTGTCAAACAAGTACACTGCAGACCACGGGTACTGGCGGCGCATGACCTCCTCGCACCTGTGGAACATGTTCAGCGAGTGCGCCCGCCACCAGCACCAGAAGGCAGCGCGCTTCCCGTACCGCTGCCACACGTTCTGACAAAGGTGCCATAGTGTGTGTGGCACCTGGTAGCTTGTCTGAGACGACGTTCATCAAACCTTTCTCCCGGTCGCTGATGACTGTTGTTCCAGGCTGTGAAGTGGTGGGGTAGGCGATGGGGAGGCGGTAGCAAAACCACCGACAATGGTCCTTGCTTTTGGTAGGCACCAGTGCCCACACCATAGGCACTGCGTGGTCCTTGGCACCGAAGTACTGTGCCACAAGTAGGTTCTACTTGTGCCCGTTCTTCAAAAACATCATGTCCATCATCAAGATGCGACAGGAATGCTGGAACCTGAGCACTGTTGCGCCTGGGGCTACAAAGCCCGATGGAATACGTTGTTTTCCATAGCCTCTGCGACAGCGTGTGCGTTCTTGTCCAGCTTCATGAGCTGTAGGAAAAAAAAAGGGACATTGCGTCAAACCTTGTGCAGGAAAAATGAAAAGAACAAGATTATTTAGCCACTACGAACACACCTCTTGGGTATATGCGGGAAACAAAGACCAAGACTTCGTGCGTGAGCTGAGGGGATTTTCTTCGGCTGCAACCTTAGCGCAGTACAGTGTGCCACGGTCCACGTCATTGCCGGTTGTTTTCTTCACCATCGCCTCCAAACTTGTGACATCCGCACAGGGGTTCTTCTACATGGTGGCCGCATTGTACCGGCACACCCACTTAACTGTCTTGGCGGGATCTCTGCGCCCGTTGCGAGCCCTTGGCACACCGTGATGCCCATCCTTCCACTCAGACACCTTCACCAACCCATTTTGGGTACACACATGCGCGCGCAAAATCCTGGGACAGTCCTTGTCCTTAAACTGGGCACATCGGGCTGTTGGCTCACTTCACGACCAATGGACGTTCATGTGATCCTTGATTAAGTACTCATCCACGGCCTGACGGCAGTTGGCCATGTCGGCGAACTCCATCCCTCCGGGGAAGTCGCCCTCCATCTTGGTCCGTTTTGGGGCCCTTTTGCCCACCTCATCGTTGGAGGAGACTGTAAAAAAACCAAGAAAACAAAATGATGTTAGCGGTAAGCCGCAAGCACAACGTTGGGTGAACATACTACTATGAACGAACTAAGCAAACGTATGGTCTTGTACCCCACAGCGATACGTCACAAGAGCGACCTAGCCGCAGCTTAGGTGCCGTAGGTTTCTCTAGCGAGAAGAGGATGAGGACGACTTCGGTGTCCAACTTCACATCAAGAACGAGGCGACGGGAAAGGGAGGGAAGAGACAAATGGCTCATCCAGAACGGGGCGTGCTAAGGAAGGAGGAGGAGACCCCAGGATGCGGTCATGGACCTGGTTACATCCCCGCCTACGGGACATTGACAACTCCAGTTGTGCGGCCATATTGACGCAACATGGGTAGGTATTGGAAAAACAATGGCCTAAAAGCAGGCGATACCCACTATGCCGCTCACCTGGATGGAAGGTCCGCCTCAACCATACTCCTAGGCCCCGTGTACCGTGCCTTGGCAGTGACTAGGGCGGTGCCATGGCGGACAGTGCAAGGACAAACTGTGGCATGGACAGAAACGGTGTGGGGGGGTGTTGTTGTTTTGCCCATGCACTGCCTCACTGTCTCATACTATCACCTCTCAACTAGTGTACATGCTCATGCATACGACTGACTAGATGGACGTTGATGCCGACGGGGCGCTGCTGGTTGGAGTGGATGCGTCGCCATGAAGCTGAGCATGTGGTTCTCCTCCTCCTTGTGCTTCTGACACTGCACCCTCACATGACTAGTTCCATCGGTAGCTACCCTTGGCTGTCACGCCATCAGGAGTCATAGTTGGCTCTAAAGAGCAGTGTAGTCGGTGCCTGAGTTTGGGCAGCCATAACTCCTCATAGCTGATTTTCCTGCTGATTCTGACTACACAACTGCGTTTGCAGCCTGGTTATTTTGGTGTGGTCCGGTTTTTAGGCAAAACAGACAACGCCCGGGTTTTGGGCTGTCTGGTGTCTAGCAAGGCTCACCTAGGAAATTCTGTCAGACAAGATAATTGTACCAGATTGGACGGAATCCTTGGCCGACTAGGCCAAAACCGCGGTGCTTGAGGGTCTCCGACCCTCAAGCCATCCCGTCCAACCGCCCTCAGTCCCAGGTCACCCCGCTCGAGCCACGTGGCTCCTTCGACCGGTCGGCGTGACACTGCCACGCTACAATAATGCTAGTTAGACCTGGTTGGTTGGTTTTCTGAGTAACAAGCCTCACATAGCTGAGGTGAGGCTAAACTGGGAGGGGTCTCAGTTAGCTGCTCATTCTTGATTCCTAATCAGTCATTGCTTCGTTTCAGCTGCTTTCTCGCGCTAACACTGGCGTGCACACTTTTGAGTACCAAACAAGAGCTCTCAGACTTAGACTCTAGTGCAGCAGACTAAGGGGACAGACCAAGCAACAAGCATGGGTTCTCGCATGCTGCATCAACAGCACCACTACCCCAACCTGCGCACTAGCTAGTTCCTTTTTGGTATCAGAGACATAGCGCAGCAGACGTAGCAACCGCAGTGACGTACAGGTTCCTGACCATACCGGCGGACCTCCCATATGTGCCACTGCAGGGGAAATGCTGCCGGATTTTTTCCGGCAGTAGTAACCTGCTTGGTGGCGGCGTCAGGATTTTCCCCACGGCCACTGGGCCAGGGGAAATGCTGCTGGATTTTTCCCGACAGCTCTGACCCCCACGTTTGACGCAGGGAGGTGAGCGGCCAGCGCAGTGACGTCAGGCAACCTGCTGGCGACGACGCACATGGTGACGTCAACCAGAGGTGTGAGTGACCCGCAGTAGCAGCAGCAGCAGCGGAGGCGGCGGCAGCAGCAGCAGTGGCAGCAACAGCGGCGGAAGCAGCAGTAGCGGCAGCAGCAGCAGAACAGCGGCAATAGCAGCAGAGACCTAGCAACAACAGCAGTTGCAGTGTCAGACACAGCTGCAAAAGTAAGGAGCAGCAGTAGCAGCAGCAGCAGACACCCAAGAGGGAGAGGAAGGAGGCAGGCTCACCGTTTTTAGCTACTGTCCCGTCCTCGTACCTTCCTCGAAGCGGCACGGACGAGGAGCAGACGTAGAAGGAAATCAGGTCAGCCACCCACGTCCACTACGCCCGACTGTACCTGACTCAAACGGATGTCAAAAATTACGCGCATAGGCTTGTTGGAAAGCTTAGGGTAGAGGCTTTGCATCACCACCATAAGCAGCTCGTTTGGTGGTCTGTAGCCTCGAGCATTAATCGTCCCACGTCGCACATCCAGAATTTTTAACATTTCGAGCTGAGGACAAAATTAGGACGTTTTGGTAACTTTTTCACTTTTTCAAACCAAGACTTTCACCACTGCATTCAGCACAGTCAGGAGCACTTGTGGTTCAAATTTTGCTTGATTTGGACAACCTTGATTTTTAAGTGCTAAAAAAATTTAATCTAAAATTTCTTGACTGGAGGTCAATTTTTGCCACCATCTCAAATCAGCGATAAACGCAGTCAGATTTTTCATCGGACCACTTTCACTGTCCAGCTCTTGAGTGAGGGGAGACTGCGCACCAACCTGACGTGGGACGCTAGCAGCAGTAGCAGCAGCAGCAGCAGCAACAGCAAAACTAGCAGCAGCAGCAACGGCGGCGGTAACGGCAGCAGCAGCAACGACAGCAGCAGCAGCAGCAGCAGTAGCATCGGCATCGGCAGTGACAGCAGCAGCAACGGCAACAGCGGCAGCGACAACAACAGCATCAGTAGCAGCACTAGTAGCCACAACGGCAGCAGAGGCGTTAGCAACCTCAGTAGTATGGACAATGCCTAGCCAGGGCCATGCCTCCAGTACACAGGATAGCTCTGCAGACCCGCCCACTGCAGATCCCGTAGCGGATCTGCAGCGCCAGGTCGATCAGCTGCGCCAGATGCTTGCCGCAACCAGCACCATCCAGACTGTCCTCCCCGGACAGCATGTTCCTGCTCTGACTGTGGCGGTGCAGATGGCCGCGCAACAGCAGCTGCGCCAAAAGCAGCAAATGGTTACCAGTGTCCTAGGCGCTGGAGGGGCTGGCCACTCTCGACGCAAGGACTTTGAGCCTCTTCCTCCTACCCTTGTCAGAGATGAGCAGTTCCCATCTTGGGAACTGCTCTACCGCATTTGGACACAGGGGGAGCGCCTGTGTCCGTACTACACCCTTCCGCACGACGATGCCATCCCGGAGCAGGCACTTGAGGCTGGTCGTGCCGTCCGCGCACTCATCCTCGATGCACCCGATGCTGACTGCACTGCCCTGGAGCCGTTTCTCGGTGACACCAATGACGACACCAGCGCTGACCCCTGGTGGGCGTGGGACATGCTGAAGTGGCCGTATCGCGCCTCCAGCCAGGCAGCTGTCAGCCACCTCTTGAAGGAGTTCAACTCCCTTCCTTGAAGGAGTCCGAGTCCTTCACCACCTACTGGGGCCGTGCACAAGATATCCTGCACCAGCTCAAGACAGCCACGCCTCCCCCGCTTGTTGCCCTCCTCACCATCAAGAACAATGCCACTCCTGAGTTTGCAGACATATACGTCTCCTACGGCCTACCCATCCTCGAGGCACTGGCGGCCCAGGGTACTTTGATGACCTGGCCATATGACCTCTTCCTCATTGTGGAGGAAGCACAAAAGTACACACAACTTCAGCATGGTGGCTCTTCTACAACCGTTGCTGCTACCTCTGGCGGCTTCTCCACCCCTTCCCCTGGCACGTCCTCCTCCGACAACGCCAGGGGTAAGGGAAAGAAGGGCGGGAAGGGAAAGGGCAAGGGGCAGCAGTCCTCCTCAGGTGGTACCACCCTAACGTGCCACAACTGTAGCCAAACGGGGCACGGGTGGTACACGTGTCCCACCCCTACTGAAGAGGCCCGCATTGTCGATGCCTTGCGCCATCAGCGTGAACGTCGCCTTGGTACCTCTACTGCTACCACACACACTCCCTTCTCCCCTGGCAGTAGTGTGGCCATCACCTACTCCACCCCGTAGCCGGCTCCTCAGCCTTGACTGTAGCTTCTGACGTTCCTTCCCCATCAGTAGCAACAATAGGAGTATGTCCCGCCGCAGCCACATACGCATGCGATACCGCTGCAGCAACAGCAGTACGCTCTGGCATAGTCGGTGTACTACCCACAGCCTCCATCCTAGTGGAGCTCGTATCCCCCCTCGGCAGCTATGACCTCGTAGTCCGTGGCGCCCGTTGACTCTGCTACTCGGATTCGCTAGTTGCATAGCTTCATCACCATGCAGCTTGGCATCACACATCCTCCCTAGCAAAGTACGAGTAGTGTGATTGCTACCCGAGAGGTCTCCCACTGCCAGACAGAGACTGAAGTCCGAGGGAACCTCGGGGAGGGTCAACAAGGAGTTCAGTCTCTGTCTTTGTTGCCCTTTGGAGCCGGATTTGGATGATGTCGCATGGTTGGATGACTGGCATGACCATTTCACATTTGTCTCGTCTGCTCAGCTTGCAACCTCCGTCTCCCTTCCCACGTCATGTTTCATCGCTCACTATAACGTCACGGCCTCGGTTTTCGACCATGATGGTACCTGGATCATCAAGTCCGAGGCTACGCATCACATGACGTCATGTCGTCAGGCGTTCAGCATGCTTGGTCCTGTTGGGAATGTTCACAGTGTCCGGACGGGGTCCGGACAGATCTTGCCGATCCATGGTGTTGGCTGTTGGCACTAGTGGGCGTGGAGGCACCCTCAAGGATGCCTAGCTCTTGCTGATGCACACTACCAGGGTTTGGGGCAGCCAATGGACACCTTTGGTGAAGAGTGTGGAGCACAAGGATCACGGATGTGAGTGGGCAGAACACGTCACATTCAGTAGAACTGAATCGAAACATGATTTTGTTACTTAGCATAGTAAGATTATATCAGATCCTTATAGCTTGTGATCTAAGCTTTCCAACGCATCTAAGCACGCCCAAAACAGAGCAGTAGAGCCCCTGCTACAGCCATCGAAGTAACACTTGGTGGAGCCGCCCACCTTGCCTTGCACGCTAGGCAACGGGAGGCGCTTCGACGATGACCCGTCGAAGCGCCTTTCCTTGCCCAGAAGTCAAGGAGAAGTTCACCCTGGTCAAGGAGAGTCTTCTGGTTGCTTCCTTCATGGCCCTGGTGCATTTGGGGGTCGTTGGAGAAGAACTCGGATCACTGGTAGTGGATTATCCCGCCACCCATGGCGGGTACCAGATTCCACCCCCCCAACACCCGAATTTCGGGCTATGCTAACTTTCTGAATACTCACTCAAATTGAGTGATTCAAAGCTCGATCCTGCATAGAACAATCCAAGGAATCCAAATCTAAAGTCAGATCAGGTGTTCTACCACTCCTCAGTGGTCGAACCAGGAAGTACACTCAACG
>SZWC01010873.1:38586-58907 GCA_023375785.1 Penium margaritaceum
CCCCCCCCCCCCCCCCCCCCCGAACACCCCGAGTGTATCGGGGGAGTGTAGCGGGGAGTGTATCGTGCGTTCAATAAAAAAATACACTAGTGTATCTGTACACTAGTGTATCGACGCGACCCTACTCCAGCTACACTATCTAATACACCTCCGCGATACACTTTTGTAATCGTGGGGGGTGGGGGGGCAGCGAACGAGAAAGCGAGAGAAAAAATATTTTGCAACACGAACGACGAACGCCCCCCAGAAAGTGCTTGTCATCCGCTCCCCCCCTCCCCCTAACACCGCGAGTGTATTGGGGGAGTGTAGTGGGGAGTGCATCGTGCGTTCAATAAAAAACAATACACTGGTGTAGTGTACACAAATGTATCAACACGTAGGGAGTAGTACAATTCAGCGTCAGTGACTTAACTACAATTGTAACATGAAGATAACTTATAGCACACAGTAGGTGCAGAAGTGATAAAGCATGTGCTTTAGTGTTTCTGGACAAACGTTTTAGAGAATCGATATAAAACAGAATAAATTGCATTCATTTCTCAAACAATTTCTGAGAAAGTCTTGTCTTCATGTTCACGAAACTAACTGTGAACATAATTCTATCCAGTATTNCACTGGTGTAGTGTACACAAATGTATCAACACGTAGGGAGTAGTACAATTCAGCGTCAGTGACTTAACTACAATTGTAACATGAAGATAACTTATAGCACACAGTAGGTGCAGAAGTGATAAAGCATGTGCTTTAGTGTTTCTGGACAAACGTTTTAGAGAATCGATATAAAACAGAATAAATTGCATTCATTTCTCAAACAATTTCTGAGAAAGTCTTGTCTTCATGTTCACGAAACTAACTGTGAACATAATTCTATCCAGTATTTTCTAGGAAACATTAACAATTTGCTAGGCTATTTTCTTAGAAGTATCCTCACCATATGTTTCATTGTTGTACACACATTATGAAGTGTGTAAATCTGGGGTGATTGGGCATAAATGATCTGCAGTGGCAGTGACTGCCGGCGGCCCGACCGCCGAGAGGCCTGCCGATGGAGCTGAGCATGTCGCCGGAGGGTGGAGGCTCCAGCGAACGGTGAGTAGGTCTCAACGTGTGCCGGCTCCACCAAACGACACTCCAGTAGCGTTGAGTCTTGCCGTCAGTCATCTGCATGCCGATGTACACAAGCCGGGAGGACACAACAGAGTACAATGAGAGATGCACGAAATCCAACACTCACCGTCGTACCCTGCATCATGCTCAGTTGCCTTTGAATGCTTTGGGGGAGCTGCATATTATCTGGGTGCTGATCCTTAAGGGGCCACCATGTCGGTCGTTGGCTGTGCATTGGTGAGAAGCCGCCCTCGGTTACAATGCTGAGTGGTCGGGATCGACCCCCGGGTGGCGGTGCGTGCTCGCTCAAGCAAGCTGCTCGATGTGGGTGCGTTCTCACCGGTCTCTTAGACGCTCGCTTCCCCTCCTACACCTTGTCTTGGTGTGACTGAAGTTTCTAAGGCAAATTTCATCACAGCCATGGCGTCTCTCTCGCTTGTGTTCACACACCCACGTAGCATGCTGTCTTGCTAGGAAGACTCTGGGTAATATCTGGTATCAGAGCAGTAGGGGTATGCCCCTGCTCTCTGTCCATCCTGAACTCGCGACACACCTGCCGAACGGTGTAATTTACCGCGACGGGCCCATAGCACTCTCGCCACATGTTGCCTCCCTGTGGATCTATCAGCACCATCGTGCACGATTACTCTATACTTCTACATCAGCGGGAAGGCCAACATCTTTGCAGGTAGCCTCCGTGGATGCAAGCGCCTTAACTGCCCCGCCGAACGTGACTCAGGCCATCCCAACAGCCCCGGCACTCTTGCCGCAGCCACCAACCCACGGACCCTACTCCACCTCTCCACCAGTGGTGGACCGCATTCCGCGTGGCCATAAAGCATCTTGCACTGCTTCATTGCTTGGGCCTTTCCTCACCTCGACACCGCAGCCCTCTGCTGCCCTAGTTTTTTCCTTCTCACGACATTCAGTACCATTGCAGCTCTTCTGCGTCTTCCGTGGGACCTTGACGTTCTCTGTGTTAGCTGTCCCAGTGTACGTTGGACAGCATCTCCTCTATTCACTGTGTTATGCAGCATCAATGTCGGGCAAAAACATCTCTTGGCTGCATCTGTAGCCCTAATACCTGCCATCCTGGATTCACTGCCACTCAACGGAACTCCAGACGACAAGTTGGACTCCCCGTGCACGGCTGTCTGCCACTCTGATAGTGGGTGGGAGAACCCGAGTGCCTTTGACGAGCCACCACCCACTGACCACAATGCCCCGTTGTGGTTTCGTATGCTCAACAACTCATAGTGGCACGAGGACGTCACAGCAGCAACAGAGCGTGAGGCGGCAACAGAGCGTGAGGAGATTGACCGGTAGGTGTACACAGCAGACGAATTGTCGTCGTTGCTACCCCGCCCTTCAAGCATGCAACCCCCTAGGGAGCCTCCGTCGTACAACCCCGCCTCTACCACCGATCCTGCTCCATCTCCCACAACATTAGATTCAGCTGGACCGTCCACTACACGTGAAGTGCACGGGGTGTTCCCTGTCTTATCCCTTCACACAGACTCCATTGGCTTGGCCGGTGCTATTCTCGACATAGCCGCTGGTGCCGCTGCAGCCTTCGTAGCCACAACCTGTGCCTGCAGGGCCCCAACTGCATTGGGTCGGACAGCCGAGGCTTACGTGCATGCTGCAGCCTCACTCACGCTACTCGTGGCTGCCGCCGCCAACGTTGCCACACAAGTGACAGCAGCGTTCGCTACTGTGGCCATTGCCTCATCCTCAGTGGCTGAGGCAACGGTCAGCGCAGTCGACTCCATTCGCGCGACTATTGCATCTGCTGTCCTGACCCCCACTAGTGTCCCTCAGGAGCTCACACCAAACATCACCACGGGCGTTCTAGTCATGTCAACATCAGCCACAATCGCAGGCGCCATAGTCACAGGGCTCCTCTGGCTCACAGTGGTAGTCACCGGGTGGGTGGCCGTTCTCTTCTCCTCAGTGGCCATTGTGGTGTATCCTCTTGAACTGTTTTTGTGCCACTAGCCCGGTGAGCATTTCTCACTCTCCTTTCCTTCCTCTCCCCTCTTCACTTATCCCTTGTATCCCTTCTCATCATGCCAGGACCAGAGGAAACCATAGAGGCCTTGTAGGCCACCCTTAGTGAGGCCCAGGTAGCTCGACGTAACGTTGAGGATGAACTGCAACAAGGACGCAAAGCTCAACACAAATTGGCCAATACTGTAGCTGCACTAGTCATAGAGTGATTGCATGCTGCCCAGAATCTCGCTGCCGCTCTTCCCACTGAGGAGTGCATCTGCTGACTCCTCTATTCCTCCCAATGGTGGTATTCCCACCTCTTCTTCCCCTGCTCTCTCCGCAGTTGCTCTTGCTCGAGCCCTTCAACCTTCGAGACAGAAAGACTTTCAAACATCACCACCTAAGTTCTCCTTTGAGTTGACCTTCACCTCTTAGGAGACACGCTTCAGTTCATGGGCCCAGGGCGAACTGCTGTGGGAGTACTAATCCCCCGCCAAGCCGCCGTTTGTTCCTCAGCCCACTGAGGCAGCCCGGGCTGTATGGGCCCTCATCAATGTGGGACCAGAAGGCCTCCTTGAAGACATTGGTGTGTACAATGTCGTCCCCACACGTGGCACACCCGGTGATCCTGTCAGTGTTTTCACCTCATTTACCGCCGCAAATCTATAAGTGGACATACCGTTCGGATTGCTCTTGCTGTGCAATTCAACACGCTCCAAAGGCAGGCGGGTAAGACTACGGACGAGTATTGGGCGTGTAGCCTACGCCTCCTATTCGACCTGGGCAAGGCAGCTCCAGGCCCTCTCTCTGCCTGCCTGTCCATTGTTGCTAGCCTCATCCATGAGCTTTCTGATCTCTACCTACATGTCTCCCAGGCAGAACTTGAGCGTCTTGCTGCTTCTCCGGTCCCTGAAAACTCTCCGCTAGGATTCGGACCTCTCTATAAGTTCACTGCTTCTCGCCTCACTCATTGGTGGAGCAACTTGCAGAACAAGCACTTGCATGGTGTAGCCCTCGCTGCTATCACCACCTCCTCATCCTCCTCGCCTGTAGCCGTCTCCTCCTATCTATCTCCTCCTTCTACCGCCGCACCTCATCCCACTCAAGCTGCTTCTCGGGGCGGTGGCAGCCAGTCTGGCCGTGGGGGTGGCCGTAGTAGAAAAGGTCGTGGTGGTGGCTGCGGTGGCAAGACCCCCTCAGGAACCACCACTGCCACTGTTGTCATCAACTGGAACTGCGGTGCCACTGGTCACTCTGCACCCAAGTGTCCAACTCCTTGTGATGACGTTCGCCTGGCGTCCTCCATGCGCGCCCATTGGGTGCGCACGGGTGTCACTTCCTCCTCTGCTGCAATAGTTGTGCCTGTTGCCTTTTCCTCGCCTTCTTCCTCAGCCTCAGTGCTCACCACCACTCTTGCTCCTCTCCAGCCGTCACCACCCCCCTCCAGCCCATGGGGCTGGTTTCCACCTCCATCCGGACCTACCTACTATGGTCCTCCTCCTGCTCACTACTTTGTTCCTCCTTGGGCCCTTGACGACGGTAACTTCTCCAACCGCTCCTCAGATCGCTCCTCCGACCGCTCCTCTAACCATCGTGATGAGGAACGCACTCTTGAGTAACACTTGGAAGAGCTCTTCCACCTTCGCTCTCAGGGAGGTGAGTGTGTGAGTGGCCAGTATCGTGTGTTTGTTTGTGAGTCTAATGCCACCCTTCGTGGTGCTGCTTCCGGTGGTGTCCAGGGGATCTTGCCTGTTGACTGTGCTTAGATTGAAGAATGGTAGTCTCACATGTTTCCCACTCGTCTCTGTGGTTCTTCTACCTCTTCCTCTTGTGGCGGTTTTGTTGTCTGCCTCATTCTTCCATCCACTCACGGGTCCCCTGGCCTCTGGATCATTGATTCCGGGACCACACATGACATGACCTCCTGTCGTTCCTCCTTTGTGTCTCTTGGGCATGTTGGCTCTGTTCACTTTGTGTGCACTGGCTCTGACCAGCTTCTCCCTCTCCAAGGTGTTGGTGCTGTTTGCTTTACTGGCCTTGGTGGCAATGTGTACCTCCCCGATGTGCTGCACATACCTGAACTTGAGGTTAGCCTGCCCTGTCTGACCACCCTCGATGACCAGCACATGGACTTCTTGTCCAGTCGCGGCCTTGTCTCTATTGCTCACCGCTCACCCGGCCGTTGTTCTTCGTGGAGTGCGCTGTGATTGTTTATTTTGTGTCCCTCTCACATTGCCATCATCTTCCTTGCCTCTGCTCTTACCCACGTTGCGCCCTCCTTGTCTTGCGCACATGCCGATCTCTTGCATCATCGTCTCTGTCACATTCACACAGCCGCCATTCAGCGCCTTCTCCGCCTCTGGCCTGCTACCTGCCTTGATGTTGCCACATTTGCACCTATGTGCTCCTGTACCTGTCTTAATTGTGCCAGTGGCAAGATGCACCGCTTCCCTTTCACAACTGCCGAGTCCACCATCTCGCATCCTCTTGACCTCATGCATGCTGATGTCATGGGTCTTTTACCCTAGGACTTCCTTGGTGGCCTTGGGCGCTATGTTTCGTGCTTGACTGATGTCTTCTCTTGCAACCGGTGGGTGTTTGCCCTTCGTCACAAAAGTGACGTCACTGAAGTGCTTGAAGCCTGGCTTCCTCAGGCTGAGCATGCCTGTCCCCGTCCATTGCGTATCCTTCATAGTAATCGGGGGGGTGAATTTTTTGGTCCCAGCTCTCGCTTCCTTGAGTCTCGCGATGTTCGACTTGAGTCATCTGCTCCCTAAGTTCCACAATAGACGGCGTGTCTGAGCATTGGAACTGCACCGTTGATGGTGTACGCTCTCTTTGTTGCGCCTCCGGGCAGTCCCCCTTATTTGCCTTTGAGTCCATGTCCTACATGACGTGGGTGTGGAATCGGGTCCCTCATGGCCCCCTCTCTCACACCGTAACCCCCTTTGGACGCTGGACTGGCCGGCTTGCTGATCTCCACCTTGCTCATGTGTGGGAGTGTTTCACCTCCGTGTGGCTTCCCGCCGAGCAATGGGATGGTAAGATGTCTCCTCGTGGTCGTTTGTGCGTCTTCCTCGGTGTCTCCCTGTTCTCCAAAGCTTGGCGTTTCTGGGATCCCTCTCACTGTCGTGTCATTGAGTCCCGTGATACACTCTTCTTCGAATATTTATTTGAGCATGATATTCCCCACTTCGATGGGTCCCTCTCTCTGCCTTCTCGGGTTGGGGGTGGCACTCTTCCCTCTCGGTCTTGTGTTCTCCCCTCCGCGCGTCCATTGGCACCCTCTATGTCATCCGAGTCCTTTGCCTCCTCTGAGCCCTTGGATACATCTCCCTCCTCTATGCCTGCGCCCTCTGCCTCCTCTGAACCCTCAGACTCCTCTGCCTCCTCAGAGCCCTCCGTCTCTTCTGATTCCTCTGCTTCCTCGAACCCTTCTCCCGCCTCTGAGCCCGTCGTCCTCTCTGCTCCTCCAGCCCTCTCTGAGCCCTCTGCCATCTCTGCTACACCTTCCCCTTCTCCCATGGTGTACGCACACTCCCCTATGGTTTCATCTCCGCCGTCTACGTGTGTCCCATCGGTTCCTCCAGTCTCACCCTACAGACATGGTGGTCGCCTCCGGACACTCTCATCTCACTCTCACTCTGTCGTCTCTGGTGACCCTGGCCTCCGTGCTCTTGGTCTTGCAACATCCGCCTTGTCTACGGCTATCTCTGTGATGCTTCCCAACACTGCACTTGGCTACTCCCTCATTGAACAAGAGTTCCACTCAGCTCTCTTTTCGTCTGCAGCAGGGTATATTACCTCGTGCTTTGTTGTTGATAGTCTCTCTTCCCTTCCGCCTGAACCTCTGACTGTACAGGGTGCTCGTAAAGCGTCTAATTCTCCCTTGTGGGAGCAAGCCATGAGAGCCGAACTTGACGCGTTGTCTGAGCATGGTGTGTATGTACTCGTGGATCTCCCGCAGGACCGTAAATCTGTCGTAGCCAAATAGGTTTACCGTCGCAAGTTAAACCTTGACAACACCGTTGGATGGTATACGACACGCCTCACGGCGAAAGGGTTCTCACAAGTCCCTGGGGTTCACTTTGATGAGACCTTCATCCCAGTTGGTCGCTACACCACCGCCAGGGCACTTCTCAGCCTGGTTGCCCAGCATGACTGGGAGATGGAACAGATGGATGTCAACAACGTCTTTCTGCATGGTAGACTGGGCGAGGAAATCTACATGGTGCAACCACCAGGTTTCTTCGATGGAACGAATCGAGTGTGGCGCCTGTGCAAGACCCTCTATGGCCTAAAGTAGTCCCCATGTTACTGGAACCAAGAGATCACAACCCTGGAAAAGGGTGGCTTCCAAAGAAGCACTGTGGATCCCGCTCTATTTCTCAGTGCTCCCACCAAGTCATTTGTTGTCGTCCTTGTCCATGTGGATGATCTTCTCATTGCGTCCCCTGACGCTGCATCTGTCACAGCTCCAAAGTCTCTTCTTTAAGCAGCATACAAGATGAAAGACCTTGGTCCAGCCCATGTCTTCCTGGGTATGGAACTAGAGCATGATCGCACATGCCGCACCCTGCATATTCACCAAGCTGCATACGTCCGCAGCTTAGGGGAGCGCTTTGGACCGCTCCTTGCTTCCGTCCCCACAACATCCACACCTATGACCCCATCCGGTCAGTCGCTGCTGAGACAATTGATATGACGGACTACCTCAGGGTCATAGGCTCCCTGATGTATTTTACTACCACTACGCATGTTGATGTTGCCTTTGATGTAAGCTTCTTATCTCAATTCTCTCAGTGTCCCCATGAGCGTCATCTTGAGGCAGCGTTGCGGGTAGTGCGGTATGCACTATCAACACCTCGCGTCGGGTTATACTTTTGCGTGCAACCCTCAGTCCTAGTTGACGGCTTCACTGACAGTGACTGGGGGCATGACTCTCATGCATGCAATAGAACAGGATACATCTTCATGGTTGGCAGGACAATAGTTTCGTGGAAAAGTGGAAAACAATGATGTGTTGGCCGTAGCACAGCTGAGGCTGTGTATGTCGTTCTTGGTGCAGGCACATGTGAGGCTGCCTGGCTTTGTCGTCTGCAGCAATTGTGTGTTCCCATCTGTTGCATAACCCTACGTTGTGACAATCAAAGTACAAAGGCCATTGCCAAAAATAGTGGCATGCATTACTCCCGCACCAAGCATATCAACGTGGAGCATGAATTTGTTTGTGAATGCATTGCTGATGGCATTGTTCGAGTTGCTTGGGTGGACACATGTTCTCAGAGAGCTGACTCTCTCACCAAGGTCCTCAGCCGAAATGTTTTCAAGAGTGTTGTTCATGCTGTTGGTCTCATCTGTCCCCATGACCTGGGTTGAATTACATGACGTTTCCCTGTCTCTGTCTATCACATCTTTATGAGTGTGCCATGTGTGTGGATTGTTTGCCTGTGGGTCATGGGGGAGTGTTGAAGTTCGTTGGCCACTCACATCTCTATGTCCTCTTGTCTCACTCTCCATGACACACACATGTACAGATTAAAGGATAATGGCCTCACCTTGGGAGGCATCATACGAGCGCGCCATGACTGGAGTCTTTGGCGTCATGAAGCAGCTGACTTATAAAGGAGTGCCCTCGTGCACGTGCATGGCCATTGCTTGACTTTCTCTCATTGATGTGATAGATGCTAGGGTTTGTACGTTCTCACTGTCGTTCTCTGCATCATGCTTAGTTGCCTTTGAGTGCTTTGGAGGAGCTGAATATTATCTCCGTGCTGATCCTTAGGGGGCCACCATGTAGGTCGTTGGCCGTGCATTGGTGAAAAGCCGCCCTCGGTTAAAATACTGAGTGGTCGGGCTTGGCCCCCGGATGGCGGTGCGTGCTTGCTCGAGCAAGCTGCTTGGTGTGGGTGCGTGCTCACCAGTCTCTTAGACGCTCGCTTCCCCTCCTACTCCTTGTCTTGGTGTGACCGAAGTTTCTAAGGAAAACTTCAACGCAGCCATGACACCTCTCTCGCTTGTGTTCACACACCCACGTAGTATGCTGTCTTACTAGGAAGCTACTGGATAACTTCGTCGGGACGCCGTGGCTGTTTTTGGGCAACTGTGGGTGGATCGAGCCACCACCCGTTTGTGCTCCGGCGCCAGCTGCGTTCGCATCAGGGATCTTCACACACATGGACACGGCCGAGTGGTCAGAGTAAGCTACACAACAGACGGGAGCAACTCACTTCACAACACTCCCCGATGACCCGATGGGACGCATGTCCATACACGTGCAGAGCTGACATAGGTGCGTAATGAGATACTTAAGAGTCCATACTCACACATCTCATTCTCTGTCATTGCCATGGCATGCGGTGGTAGCGTGAAAGTTGTAGGACTAGGATCCTTCTAGGCACGTGGATCCATAACCCCTTGTTGGTACTAGTGGGTATAGAGGCACCCTCAAGGATGCCTAGCTCTCATTGATGCACTCTACCAGTGTTTGGGACAACCAATGGACACCAATTTTAGGGAAAATCTGCTGTCAGTGAGCCGCCTTATTGACAAGGTGCTCGAGGTGCTTTTCAACAAGAAGGAGGCCATCATCCAGGAGGGGAACAGCCAGGTGATTGCATGTGGAAAGTGAGAGGAAGATCCTTGGTAGCCGGACGGGGTCCGACGTCGTCCACCTCGCAAAGAAGGACAATGGAGACTTGGACCTGTGGCACCACCGCCTGTGTCACATCGCTCCCTCAACTGTGAGGGGCATGGCAAAGAAGGAAGTGATACGGGGCCTTGAGGTCAAGAGTCTTGATGCAGCCAAGAATTTTGTGTGTGAGTCATGCGTGGTTGGCAAGGCGACACGGCAGTCGTTTGATGGAAAAGGAACACGCGCAGCGACGAAGTTGGAGGTGGTGCACACTGACGTGTGGGGACCATTTGAGAGCTCCATTGGGAGACGCTCACTACTTTGTGACCTTTATTGATGATCATAACTGCAAGCTCTACCTCTAAATCCTGAAGAACCAGACCGATGTCTTGTCGTGCATGTAGGAGTTTGTGACGGTAGTGGAGCGGCAAAGAGAGTTGAAGGTGAATGCGTTCCGGAGTAACAACACCGGCAAGTACGAGGGCTGCTCGGCATGGATGAAGAGCAAGGGGATCGCGTGGCAGAAAACAATGCCACATTCTCCACAGGAGAATGGCAGCGTTGAGAGGGCGAACCGCACCATCCTCAACATGGTCCAGTCCATGTTGAGCGATGCCGGCCTCGCGCAGCGGTACTAGGGCCAGGCAGTACGGACAGTGGCATATATCATGAACTTGACGCCGACAAAGCCGCTAAAAGTTGCGGAGTCCAAGGTGTGGAAGATGCCTCAAGAGGTGTGGAGTGGGAGGAAGCCAACTGTGGCTCACCTCTGCAAATTTGGTTGCGTTGCATATGTTTTTGTGTAGGCACGGGAGGGACGGGGCAAGCTGGACCCTCGGACTCGCCGATGCATCTTTGTTGGGTACAAGAGCGGGAGCAAGTCGTACCGGCTCTTTGACCCACGGAGGCAGCAGATCGTGAAGAGTCACGATGTCACGTTCGAAAAGGACAGCCGTTGGACAGACAAGGATGCAGGTCTCTCCAAGTGTGGGGAGTGGCTACCACTCCTCGAGGGGGAGACACTGGAGGATGCAAAAGAGGGTGATGTCCGAGTAGTTCCAACAGGCGGGAACCATCCAGGGGATGAAGGAGCAGCTGATTTGCATTCAGCCGAGTCGGACAATGAGTCCAAAGTGTCGGGAGCAGTGGAGCTCAATGAGGAGGCGGGGAGTGAGCCCGCATCTCCACGGTCCCCGAGAAAGGGACCGTGGAGATGCGGTGCAAGTGGCACCGCGAGAGGGTAGCAGAAACAGCGGGAACAGAAGTAGTGGCAGCAGCAGCAGCAGCAGCCTCAGTAGCATCAGCCTCGGAGAAGCGAACACGCAAGGAGGACGACAAAATGGTATGATGCCGCGGAGGGCATCTGGACTGGATTCGCTCAAGCATTTTTTGCGCAAGAGGAGTCCGAGAGCGTCAGGAGGCATTGCAGCGGAAGGATGGGGCTGAGTGGGAGGGAGCTATAAAATCTGAGCTTGCTTCCCATGAAGAGAATGGCACTTGGCAGCTGTTCGAGAGTCTAGAGGGCACAAATCTCTTCGGATCCGAGTGGATCTTCAAGAGAAACGTCACCAAGGAGGGGAAGGTGGAGCGCTACAAGGCGCGGCTGGTTGCGAAAGGGTACGTCCAGCGGAAGGGTGAACACTGCGATGAAACCTTTACACAAGTTGCAAAGTTCGCCTCCATCCGCTCCATCCTCTCAGCGGCGGCGGCGCGTGACTACGAAGTCCACCAAATGGATGTAAAAACTGCATTCCTCAACGGCAACCTGGACAAAGAGGTCCTCATGGAGGTGCCGGAGGGGGTGGACGCGCCGCCGGGGAAGGTGTGCCGGCTTCGTAAGACGCTCTACGGGCTGAAGGAAGCGCCAATCATGTGGTACCTGAAAATGGACGGCTTCATGGCCGAGCTTAGCTTCAATCACTGCGAGGCGGACTACAACGTGTACGTGCGGAAGCAGCCAATGTTATACCAGATTGTGGTTCTTTACATGGATGACCTCATTCTTGTGTCATCGGACATGGAGGAATTGGTGAACCTGACGCGGCAGCTGGGCGGGCGGATCAAAATGACTGACATGGACGAGCTCGAGTACTATCTTGGCGTTTCCATCAAGAGGGACCGCAAGTCACGCATGCTAGAGATGGGACAGGCAGAGTACTAGCAAGAGGTACTCCGCCGTTATAACATGGGGGAGTGCAATCCCATCGGCACACCCATGACCACCACATGTGAGCTGAGCTCGAGCATGGGGCCAAGAACGGATGAGGAGAAGGAGGAGATGGCAGGTGTGCCATACCAGTCCACGGTGGGGAGCATCATGTACGCCATGGTGGCGTCGTGGCCCGACCTGGCCTTCATGGAGGGCCAACTGAGCCACTATGTTGCTGACCCTGGGTCGCTGCATTGGCAAGCGATGAAGCAGATCCTCCGCTATCTCAAGGTGAAAAAACATTCGAGGCTCGTGTTTGGAGGGGGAGCGCATGACGACTCTCTTGAGTTGGTCGACTACTCCAATGCCGACTGGGCTGGTGATGTGGATGAAAGAAAGTCAATGTCGGGGTATGTGTTTTCGATTGGTGATGTAGTTTTATGGGCAAGCATGGAGCAAGACTCTGTGGCCCTGTCCAGTATCGAAGTGGGATATATTGTATTTGCAGAAACCGCAAAGGAGGCGGTGTGGCTGCGGCGGCTGCTAAAGGAGATAGGGGTGCCACAAATGAACCTGACGGTACTCAATGTGGACAGGACGAGTGCCATCAACCTCACCCAGAACCCTTTGTTGCACAGAAGGACCAAGCACATTGAGATCCGGCATCACTATGCATGAGACTTGGTGACGAAGGGAGATGCGGCCATTGTGCATTATGGCACTAAGTGCATGCTCGTCAACGCCATGACCAAGGCACAGCCCAAGGACAGGCATGATGCAAGCTGCATGGAGCTTGGTCTGCGCTGTGAGGTTTGAAATGCTACAGGTTCCGAGAACAGGGTATCAAGGCTACGGTGCAAGGGGGAGATTTTTGACATGGTGTGCTCTTTGCCATGAGCGCCATTGTTCTTACACCATGGTTTGCCCACTAAAGAGGAGTCGAATGCCTGGATTGAGCTTTGAATCACTCAATTTGAGTGAGACTTCAGAAAGTTAGCCTAGCCCAAAGTTCGGGTATTGGGCAGGTTGAATCTGGTACCCGACATGTGTGGCGGGATAATCCACCGCCAATGATCCGAGTTCGTCTCCAACGAACTCCAAATGCACCAGTGCCATGAATGAAGTGACTAGAAGGACCTCCTTGACCAGGGTGACCTTATCCTTGACTAGTGGACGAAGAAAGGCGCTCCGACGGGTCATCGTCGAAGCGCCTCCCATTGCCTCATGTGCAAGGCAAGGTGGGCGGCTCCACCAAGGGTTACTTCGATGGCCGTAGCAGGGGCTCTACTGCTCTGATTTGGGTGTGCTTAGATAGTAGGTAAGACAATCATGCAGTGAGGGAAGAAGGAGAGGCAAGGGAGGGGAACCTCCACAATTTAAGAGTAGGCATAGAGACGACGAGAGAAGTCAAATTCTGTCGTCAAGTCAAGCAGTCACAAGAGAGTGATGTGATGCCCATCAGGAAGGGGCCAAGAGTGAGCGGGCAGCGAGCTCGCTCTCACTCGAGGCCTAACCTCCACCAAGCAAGTGTCAAACCCGGCTTCCCCCCCTCAATCGTGTTTTCCCCTGTGTTTTGTTTTCTCATTGCATACCCCAGTGGCCTACCCAAAGGACTAGACCCGGGTGACCAAGTTAGGAGGACCAAACCAATATCACGTCACTGTGAGCATAAATGACGCTGGGGTCCACATGGTCAACAACCATGGCTCAATGACAATGAATGTGCCGGCAGCACTGTCCCTTCTCTCTGTCACCTGCATCAGTGGTGAGTGAGGTGTGGAACGAGGCCAGAGGTCACAGTGTGTATGAGACACAAAACCAACACTCCCCCATGACCCACAGCCGGCTCACACAGAACACTCACATGAACGTCACAAAATGTGACAAGCACGACTGTACAATGGCACACACAAGAGCAGCAACTCAATCGGGAGAATCACGAGAACACCTCAAAAAATGGCATGGACCACAGCCTTGAAGACGTTGCTGCTGAGCGCCTTCGTAAGGAAGTCAGCTCTCTGTTGTCAAGTGTCAACCCAGACACTCTGGACATCACCTGCAACCACTCTCTCGTGCACAAAATGATGCTCACCATTGATATGCTTGGTGCGAGTGTGGTGCATGCCGTTGTGCTCAGAAATTGCCTTGGTGATTTCATTGTCGCAGTGCATAGTGACAAAGCCAAATGCTCTCACAAGTACCCGTCCCAAGTGCAACATACTCGGCCTCACTAGAACTGCGAGCAATACAATCCTTCTTGCCACTCTTCCACGACACTGCGGTACCGCCAACAAGAAAGATGTAGCTAGTATGACTACGAGCATTAGCATCATGGGCCCAGTCACTGACTTTGTATCCATCAACCACCACTGAAGGCCATGCCCTGTAGCAGATTCCACTGCAAGCAGCAGACAGAGCGTACCTGACGACACGTAGCATAGCCTCCAGATGTCGTGACCTCAGACACTCTGAGAACTGTGCTAGGAAATTCACGGAGAAAAATACATCCGCCCTGGTTGTTGTCGCCAGGTACATGAGCGAGCCAATCATGCGGAGGTCGTCTGTCACGTCAACCGTCTCCCCCAGCTTCAAAACATCCATTGTCTTTTGAAGCATCTGTCCAGTTGGGATCATGGGCGTGGAAGCCGTGGGTAATGTCTCAAGGAGTGGGGCAAAGAGCTCCCCCAGGCTGCACACATAGGCAGCCTCGTGAACGTGGAGTACACGGCGTGAGCGGTCTCGCTCCAGCTCCATGCCCAGGAAGGCGCGAGCTGGCCCCAAATCCTTCATCTTGTACGTGGACTGGAGGAGTGTCTTCACTGATTGCACAGCCTCCCGGCTAGATGATGCTATCAGCAAGTCATCCATGTAGAAGAAGACAGCGAAGAACACGGCCGACACAGGAGCGACAAAGAGAGAAGGGTCAACAGAGCTACATTGGTAGCCACCCTTTTACAGTGTGGCCATGATCTCTTGGTTCTAGCATCGGGATAACTGCTTCAGTCCATAGAGAGCCTTTCGCAGTCGCCACACTCTGTTGGTGCCATTGGAGGACCCAGGGGGCTGAACCATGTAAATCTCTTCGTCCAGATGACCACGCAAGAAAGCATTGTTGACGTCCATCTGCTCCAGCTCCCAGTCATGTTGGGCGACTAGACTCAGAAAGGCTTGAGCTGTGGTGTAACGGCCAACTGGCACAAATGTTTCGTCAAAGTTAACGCCAGGGACTTGGGAGAATCCCTTGGCCGTGAGACGAGCCTTGTACGTGTCCAGTGTGCCATCAAGTTCGTACTTGCGTAGGAAGACCCACCACGCATCAATGGCTTTGTGCCGTGTTGGCACGTCGACCAGCTCGTACACAGTATGGTCGTTTAGAGCTTTTAGCTTGTCACGCATGGCGGCTTCCCACTGCTGAGCATCGGGAGCCGCACGTTCCTGTCGCACAATAGTAGGCTCAGGTGTAGAGAGAGGCAGTGCCAGTGGTCACATGACACTCAGCAACGGCGTCAGCAACAGTAGTAGCAACAACATGTGAGTGCTCAGAGACAAGCAAGGCATACCCTAGGATAGAGCTAGGATGAACAACGCCAGTAGCGAGCCCTAGGGCATCCATGCCCGTCGGCACAATGGGGGACTGAGCCGTCAGTTCCCAAGGACAAACGGATGTCATAGGGACACTAGAGGTGTCGGTGGGGAAGTGCACGAAGACGTCCACCTCGAACAAAGGGTGAGATGGCGTTGGGCCAGTGGGCTTTGCTGCCCCAGGAGGGTCAGCCACAGCTGGAGAGGCTGGAGAGGCGGGTGGCGAGCAGACGTGGATGTCGAACCGAACACAAATAGGGACATTGGAGTGCTCAACGAGCTAGACGGCGAGGACAGAAAGGGCAGCGAGACAGGTGGAGACATCGAGTCTGGCGACTGCGGGAGAGTCCAGGGTGCCGGCTATGAGGTTGCGGCCGGAGGGAAGGAGAATGGGACCGGACAGACTTCTTCCCCCAGCTGAGAGAGCGGGAGAAGGGAGGCAGCAGACGAGAGAAGACCAAGATCACGAAGAAAGACAGACTCAAAGAATAATGCGTCGAAGGACTCAACCACTCGCTGGCCCACAGGGTCCCAAAACTGCCATGCTTTGGACTAGGGGGAAACATCCAAGAAGGGGAACAAACGACCCTGAGGGGAGAGCTTGCCGTCACGAAGATCGTCAGGCAGCCAGACGCAAGCAATATAGTCCCAGACGTGGGCGAGATGAAGATCGGCACGAGTGCCTGTCTAGCGCTCAAAAGGGGTAATGGAGCAAGGGAGGGGGCTGTGCGGGACCCGATTCCAGACCTAGTTCATGTAGCTCATGGCCTCAAAGGCAAAGAGTGAGAGAAGACAAGACTCGGACAGAAGAGTACTAACACTGTCGGCGAGGGTGCGGTTCCAACGCTCAAAGACCCCATTTTACTGGGGTGTGTAGGGAGCAGAAGTCCCCAGGTACACACCCTTAGAAGCAAGGAAACGGGCGGTGGGACCAAGGAACTCACCGTTGCGGTCACTACAGAACATGCATAGGGATCACTGACAGGCCCGCTCAGCCTGAGCAAGCCAGGTGTCAACGATGGAACAGACATCACTCTTGTGATGGAGAGCGAAGACCCAACGAAAGTGGGAGAAATTATCGGCGAGGCACAAGAAATGTCGACCAGCATTGCCAAGGAGGTCATGGGGAAGAGGAAGCATGACATCAGCATGGACGGGTCAAGGGGATGACTAGAGTGGGACTCAGAATCAGAGAAGGGAGAACGATGCATTTTGCCCTGGGCACAGTCAAGACAGTCAACAAGGCAAGGAGCAGGGAAGGTAGACGGTGAAAGTCCCAGGGCTGGTTGAAGATGGAGCATGCTAGAGACGACATTGGTATGGACATGAGCAAGACGTTGATGCAACAGGCGGCAAAGGTCAGGAGAAAGAGGAGCGACATGTGTAAGTGCGGTGCTAATAGAGGGAGCCGAGGAAGAGAACAGGGGAACACAATAAAACTTGTAACATTTGACCCCGCGCGACCAGTGGGACGTAGCCACACTATGGCAACACCGTGACTAGCAGCAAAGTCCTTTTCCTGAGCATCAAGAGAGAGCACCGACAGCAGGCTGAGTTCCAAGGGAGGAACGTACAGAACGTCAGGAAGATTCAAAATGCCAGAGGGGCCAACAAAATGAACGACACCAACACCTTGAACAGGGAGCAACTGGCCTGACCCAGTACGAACGTATCGCACAGAACTGGCAGGGCCAAGAGAGAGAAACAAGGAGCACACGGAGGTCATGTGGTGTGTGGCTCCAGAATCCAAGATCCAGAAGCCACCCGACCAACGCACAGTGAGGAGAACACCACAGGTAGCCACAGCGCCAACAGGGGGAACGGGACGGGACGATGGAGCACACACAGCAAGACAACGTAGGAGGATGACAGACTGCCAATACTCAATCCATGTAACAGAGGGAGGCAAGGAACCAAGCACGTGCCAGGGGGGCCACGAAGCACTGAGTCTGACTGACACGTGGGACCTCTGGCCAATGGAGCAGCACCCTCACCTCCCTGATCGCGAAGGCGTAGAAGCTGAAGAAGGGACTACTCCAGCTGACACTCACCATCACCTGCGAGAGACGCAGCTAGAGCCGAGGTCGGAGCACCCGAGGAAGGAAGGAACCACGGCGGGATGGCATAGGCCGACAAAGGAGGTGCGGTGTAGGATGATGCACCATACGGAGGTGGCCAACCCCACGGAAACGGGAGCAGAGGAGCGTTTGGAGGCACCCCGACAGTGGCGTAGGCATGGGTAGATGACGGGACAGTTGACGAAGAGGAGGGTGCGACACTGGAGGAGGATGAAGATGCGGAAGAGCTGCCAGAGGTGTGAGCCCAATGGGTGTGCATGGCACAAGCAAGGCACATATCATCGGGTGGAGGAGGGCACGTGCGGATGGAGTGCTCATCAAAACCACAGTTCCAACAGACGACAGCACAAGTGACACGAGAATCAGAGGCGGCTGCTTTCCCTTTGCCCTTGCCTTTGCCCTTGTTCTTGCCCTTGCCCTGACCACGACCCTGAGAGGAGAGGACAGTGGCTGTAGAGGACATGGAGGAAGCCAATGCAACAGCAGTCATGGAGGGAGAGGAGGGTGAGGGGACTGTGGTGAGCGCTATGACACCGGTGGCGGAAGAGCAAGCAATACGTAGACAGGAGTAGAGAGGGCAGCTTACGGATGCACACCGACTGTATTCATTGCCTTCTTGAACAAGTCACGCTTCAGTGCCTTGGTCAAGAATATAGCCAACTATCGTGCTGTCTCAACCCACATAATGTTGATGCTGCCGTCGTGCAACAATGAACGTACATAGTGATACTCAACATTGATGTACTTTGTGCGCGTGTGATGCATACCATCATCATTGGTGATGGCCATGGCACTCTCATTGTCACAGTGCAACGTGATGGACGTAACAGAATGACTCAACTCAGACAACAGACAACGTAATCATACGCTCTTACATGCACCAGAACCAAGGGCCACATACTCAGACTTTGTAGTGCTGCATACAATGCAACCCTGCTTGCCATTGCGCCATGACATCACCGTGCCGCCGACAAGGAAGATCCAGCCAGTGCGGCTCTTGCCTTCCGGTCTGCCATTCCAGTCACTGTTAGTGTAACCCACTACGACCACGGACGGCTGTCAATGATACATAAGGCCTCGTCGTGCAGCCGAGACAAAATAGCAAAGTACGCGGATCGCGGCCTCAGAAAGGAGGTGACACAGCTCTTGGGATAACTATGCGAGGAGGTTGACAGCGAACGTGATGTCTGGCCGTGTCGTCGTTGCCAGGAACATCAGTGACTCAATGACTTGCAGATACGAGGTCGTGTTGTCTGGCTTCCCCAAAACGGCTCGGTCTGGGCTCTTCAGCTTTGCCTGGTCAGAAGGTGACATGGGTGAGGATGTGCTTGGCACGAGAGGCAGAACCTCAGCGAAGCAAGCAAACAGGGTCCAGACGTAGGCAGCTTGGTGGATGTGCAGGACACCCTGGGAGCGGTTATGATCCAACTCCATACCCAGGAACACTTGGGCAGGCCTGAGGTCCTTCATTTGGTATGTGGCATGCAATAGGTCCTTGACGCATTGGATGGTAGCTCCGTCTGGCGACCCAATGAGGAGGTTGTTTCCATGGAGGAAGGCGTTACTCACGTCCATCTGATGTAGTTCCCACCCGTACTGGATAACCAGAAAAAACAACACCCGGCTAGTGGAGAACCGGCCGACCGAAGTGAAGATCTGGTCGTAGTCGACCCCAGGGACCTGAGCAAACCCCTTGGTCATAAGAGGGGCCTTGTACTTGTCTCAGGAGCCGTCGGGCTTCCATTTGCGCCAAAAGACCCAATTGGCGCCGATGGCCTTGTGGCCAAGGGGAGATCGACGAGATCGTAAACCTAATATTGTTGGATGGCGGCGAGCTCATCGGCACATACGCCCTTTTAGTGTGTGGCCTCGGGAGAAGCACGAGTTTTGTGCAGGGTGGCTGGGTCCTCTAGACATACGGTGGAGCGGAAAGTGAGGGCGTGTGCGTCCTTAGCCCCAAGAAGTATGCGCATGAGCGCGGCCATGACAGTATGTCGTTGCTCCTGATGGAGCATGACGTAGCCTAGTGCAGAGCCGGGTGGAGACCTGTGACAATAGCCAATGTCGTCAGGCCAAGGGCCTTGGGATCAGGGTCCCGACTCACAAGTGTGGGGATGGGTCTCTCGGGAGGCGAGGAGACTCGTGGGGCGACAGGGGGTCGTGGCGCGAGAGGGTGCGCCGCGGCAGCCTGTCTGCTCACTGATGGTCGGAGGCTGCCACCCGGGCCACGCATGTAGCGTGGCAGGACGGGAGGTGGAAGAGAGATGGCGGCCGAGAGCGAGTCTGTCGGTGCCTCAGGCACGCCCTTGGGCGGCGAGAGGGTAGCTCCAGACGGTCCAGCCGACGTGGACGGGGCCATCGGCCCAGAGGGTCCAGTTGACGCGGACGAGGCGGTCGGCCCGGAGGGGCCAGCGGACGCGGACAGGACGGTTGGCCCAGAGGGACCAGCAAACGCAGACGAGGCGGCCCTCCCGGAGGGGTCCGCATACTCGGACGGGACGGCCGACCTGAAGGGGCCAGCGGGTGCAAGCTGGGCTGCCGGCCGGAAGGGGCCAGCGGGTGCAGGCTAGGCTGTTGGCCCGGAGGGGCCAACGGGTGTAGGCGGGGCTCCCGACCCGGAGGGGCCAACGGGTGCAGGATGGGCTGCCCACCTGGAGGGGCCAACAGGTGCAGGCGGGGCTGTCGGCCCGGAGGGCCCAACTGTTAATCCTCCTTGTATATATTTTTCCCTCCGATGTGGACCTGAGTGTGCAGGGCATGCTGACCCAGAGAGTGGAGG
>SZWC01010873.1:59310-91900 GCA_023375785.1 Penium margaritaceum
GCAACACTTCCCCTAGGCCGCGCGCAGGACGTAGAGGCGGCAGAAGGCAGGGGAGAGGCCACAAGAGTGGACAACGTGAAGGGAGGGAGAACCCACTCGCCACTCCCACCTCTCAGAGGTGGCGGCGGGTCTCCTTGGCCCAGAGTGAGTGTTTGCAGGTCAAGGGTGGCCTGGCGGACATCTCCAGACCTGCAGGAGGCATCCCTATCGAGCTTAGGGCTCGCGGCAGAAAACTGGGCCCAAAGTGGGCCCGGCGAATTGCTGCTGAAAATTTCTTCAGCGACCTGAGAGTGAGTACCAGGCTCCTTAGCCGCTCTCAGACACTATGAGTCAGGCTGCATCCAATCCTGGGGGCTCCGGTGCGGGAGCTAGTGCTAGGGATCCCACGGGTTCCGGTGGTGGTGCCGGCGCCACTACGATGACGTGGGAGGACCTTAGCAAGGTCCTCTCTCACAAGGACCTGACGCCGCCCCTGCTAGGCACGCGAGACTTCCTGGCCTGGAAGGATTTTTTTCTAGCATGGGCGGCGGAGCATGGGTTAGAGGAGTTGTACCTAGCCCCACCCGCCGACGCGACCAAGGACCGCGTGTTACTTCACGCATTCAATGCCCTGGTCCGGGCGCTACCCGATGACCAGTCCTACGCCATTCGTCACTTCCGTTTCGGCGGGAAAGGAGAGGACCCGACCAATGCTCGCAGTGGGGCTCCACGCCCGCATGAGTCTTGGCAACATCTTGCTACCCGCCATGAGGAATGGGGAATGGCGTTGGTGATTTCCCTATGTGACAGACTCCGGAGTCTGTACCCAAAACCAGGGACCCCGATTGCTGAGTACTGGGATGAGGCTATGGATCTCCGTCGCCGCATTCTCGGGCTTGGGGCATCCTGCTCCATCCTCGAGTGGCTCAACCCAGTCGATCTGTATCTTGGCGAGCCGTACAGGGAATTTCGGCGAGGGATTTTGCGACGTCTCCGCGTAGCCGACATTGAAAGCACCGACCTCGCGGAGGTCTTTGAGGAGCTACGCCACTACGAGGACATCCTTCGTGGTGAGGCGCGCGAGGCGAACACCCCGAGCCCCAGCGCTTTCGTGCATCAGTCCTCATTGAGTCCATCCTCTAGAGCTGGTCAGGTGGGAGGCAGAGGCGGAGGCGGCTGGGGCAGTGGAGGCAGAGGAGCTCAGCCAGGCGGAGGACGTGGACGTGGTAAGGGTGCAGGAGGACGCACCTGCAACTATTGCGGCCAGCAGGGCCACTTCTGGCGTGCCTGTCCTGATCTCCAGCGTATTATGATGCCATCTCACCAGCAGCAGCAGCAGCCACAGTTCTCCGCGTCGGTGACTCGTCCGCAGTTTGGGCATCATCTGCAGCCACCAGCGTGGGCTGCCCCGACCGCCGCTGGACCCCGAGCACCTACACCCTTCGGCGGTGTGACCTACGGTCCACCCCCATTGCAGTCACCCATGAGTGTGTCGTTGTATCAGGGGCCTCCTCCCATGTATCAGGGTCCCTTCTACGTGCCACCGACCTCGACTGTTCCCGTTCCGGCACCAGCATGGGCACAGCGCGTCTACTCAGAGATGGCTGAGTCGCAGCAGCCTGCAGCAGTAGTCCCAGCAGGAGGGTGGACAGCACCCTTGGAGGTCCAGCCCCCAGAACCAACGGCCATGCCGCAGTCGCCAGGTCAGCGACTTGCGCACACCCATATTACCACGTCACACACACTCCCCATGCATGAATGGTTGTTTGACACTGCGGCGTCACATCACATGTCCCCGCATCGCCAGTTGTTTGTAACGTTGTTCGCTGCACATGATGTTGAGGGTGTGAAAACTGGGTCTGGGGAGGTGTTGGCGGTTGAGGGTGTGGGTACTGTGGCCTTGCAGGCACCTGGTGGGGTGCTGTGGCTGACTGGTGTGCTGTATGTGCCCAAGTTGAAAGTGAACCTGCTCTCAGGGGGGCAGTTGGATCGCCAAGCTAGCATGTCCACACTTACGCAAAAGCAACGCTGTATGCTGTTTGATGCTGCTGGTGCACTGCTGGCTGACGGTCCTTTACATACTGACATGCTGTATCGTCTCACTCTCTTTCCACTGATACAGAGACACCAACAACGACCACAGACACATGTCACAATAGCTACAGATTCACAACACAAAGACCTTCTGCACCGCCGACTAGCCCACATCAATACAGAACTCATCACTGACATGATCAAGCATACCCCTGCACATGGTCTCCTTCCCACAGACTGTCCACATGGTCTGAAAGCAGACGCGTGTCTGGAGTGTCAAGAGGGAAAAGCCCACAGGCAGACCTTTCCCAAGTCAGACAAGACGTGCAAGGCACCTCTCGAACTAGTGCATGCAGATCTGACAGGACCCATGCCTGTACCCTCTGTTCAGTATGGGTCCCAGTATGTGCTGACTCTGACGGACGATTACAGCAGGTTTCGCTGGGCCTTTCTGCTAAAATCCAAAGCGGACGCCCAACGAGCCATTGCTGAGTGGATCCCACTTGCTGAGCGTCAGACCGGGTGCAAACTTTTGTGCCTACGAACGGACAGAGGAGGAGAGTTCATGGGCACCCTGACAGCAGAACTGAAGGTCAAGGGTATAGAACATCAAACCACGGCACCTTACACTCCCCAACAGAATGGGGTGGCTGAAAGGTGGCATAGGACGTTGGGTGATGCCCTACGAACTTTGCTGGGTGAGTCAGGTTTATCTTTTGGCTTCTGGGAGGAGGCAGTTAAATATGTTACCAGGGTGTGGAACAGGATTCCACAAGGGCCTCTGCCCAAGTCAGTGACACCGTGGGAAAGATGGTTCAAGGAGAAGGCTGACCTGAGACCTGCAAGAGTGTGGGGAACAATGGCTTGTGTTTGGTTTGCCCCACCGCAGAGGGACCACAAACTGAGTCCACGGGGGCGATGGTGTGTCTTTGTCGGAGTCTCACATGCGTCCAAGGCTTGGAGGTTTTGGGACCCCATGAGCCACATGGGGTCCCAAAAGGGGGTGCGCCGCGGCGGCCTGTCTGCTCACTGATGGTCAGAGGCTGCCACCCGGGCCACGCATGTAGCGTGGCAGGTTGGGAGGTGGAAGAGAGATGGCGGCCGAGAGCAAGTCGGTTGGTGCCTCAGGCACGCCCTTGGGCGGCGAGAGGGTAGCTCCAGACGGTCCAGCCGACGTGGACGGGGCCATCGGCCCAGAGGGTCCAGTTGACGCGGACGAGGCGGTCGGCCCGGAGGGGCCAGCGGACGCGGACAGGACGGTTGGCCCAGAGGGACCAGCAAACGCAGACGGGGCGGCCCTCCCGGAGGGGTCCGCATACTCGGACGGGACGGCCGACCTGAAGGGGCCAGCGGGTGCAAGCTGGGCTGCCGGCCGGAAGGGGCCAGCGGGTGCAGGCTAGGCTGTTGGCCCGGAGGGGCCAACGGGTGTAGGCGGGGCTCCCGACCCGGAGGGGCCAACGGGTGCAGGATGGGCTGCCCACCTGGAGGGGCCAACAGGTGCAGGCGGGGCTGTCGGCCCGGAGGGCCCAACTGTTAATCCTCCTTGTATATATTTTTCCCTCCGATGTGGACCTGAGTGTGCAGGGCATGCTGACCCAGAGAGTGGAGGCGAGGCACGCTGAGCACCCATACGGCATCGGGCCGACGTGTGATTCGTCCGGCATCTCTCGTGCGCTTGCCTCCCCCTGGCAGTATCGCCCAGCTCCACCATCCTTCTTGCTGCCAACAATACTTGTCGTTCTGAGACCTATGTTTGTCTTTGTCTTTACACTANGTCAGGCATGCACAGCAATCCGGAAACCTAGTTTAGTCCTTACTAGTTTTGTGACACAGCTCTGGTTCGCGTCAGCGAGGCATGGTGCGGATTAGCCCGCCAGTTCGCGTGACATGAGGGCCTTTTGCCCTCGATGGAGATTCACAGGCCGGCGAGCTTCGCTCGCCGGCCGCTGGGTGAGTCTCGATTAGCGAGACTCACCCAACTGAGCTGTTGTCTGTCGCAGCTCGGCACTTAGGGGTTTTAGACCCGCGCCGATCCATGGCTGAGAAAACCCGCATGTAACTTCCTCTATACTTGACCTTTTTGAGCAAGGAAAGTTGCATTAGACTCCTGGGATTCTTCTCACCAACGGGTGTAGGTGGGGCTGCCGGCCCGGAGGGGACAACAGGTGCAGGCTGGGTTACTATCCCGGAGGGGCCAATAGGTACAGGCTGGACTGCCGACCCAGAGGGGCCAGCAGGTAAAGGCAATGTTTCGTCCGAAAGTGGTAGGATGGAGGACGGACTCACCAGTCTCCTACATGACGGGAGGGACATCGACAGGCAAGAGCAAACAAAGTTGCCAGAAAATAACTCCTCAAAGAAGAGGGCATCCCGGGACTCGATGATGCAATGCCGAGAGGGATCCCAGAAGCACCAAGCTTTGGACTGAATCGAGACGCCAAGAAAGGTGCAGGGACGCCCGCGGGGACAAGCTTGTCATCTTGGTCAGGGGCGGGAAACCACACAATGGCCACGCAGCCCCAGACTCGAGCCACGCAGATGTCAGCCCGCTGACCACACCAGTGCTAGTACGGCGTGGACTAGCGAGGAAGTGGTCCGTGGGGAATTTGGTTCTAGACCCATGTCATGTAGACCATGGCCTCGAAGTAGAACCCATCAAAGAGCCCGATTCGACCCGCATAGTGCGCATGGCGTCGGCCATGGTGTGGTTCCATTGCTCGGAGACGCCGTTCTGGACGGGCGTGTAAGGTGCCGACGTCTCATGATGGATCCCGCGGGAGGCGATGAAGGTCGTGGTCTTGTCCATGAACTCACCACTGTGATCAGAGCAGAAACGGCGACGAGGAAAACCACACTCACGTTCTATACCGACGAGCCAGTCCGAAATGGTGGGAGTGACATCGCTCTTCTGCCAAAGGTAGAAGACCCAGCGGTAGCGGGAGTAGTCACCGGTGAGGATGAGGACATAGCTTCCGTACTCCCCGACAGACTCCATAAGAAGGGGATCCATGACATTGGAGTGGATCATGTCCAGAGGGACGGGTGCACAGGAGTAGGATAGGGGGTATGTGGAGTGTTGCATCTTCCCCTGAGTAGAGTTAACACACTCAGTGGGACACGGCAACGAAAATGAGGTGGGGTCAAGGCCCTTGGCCGGCTGGGTGTGGAGCATGCTATCGATGGCAGCCGAGTGGAAGTGGGATTGGTGGCGTTGTAGAAGGCGGGTATGCTGTGGAGAGAGCGCAGTAGTGAAAAACACATGGCCTATATCGGCCGATGGGGAGGATAAATGGGGGACGTGTCACAGGTTTCCACAAGCGGTGGCGTGCAGGACGACACGACCGAATGGACACAACGACACAGTACCAACGCCACACGAGTGAAAGGCCATGCCCATGCAGTCCAGGGCAATGAAGGACAGGAGACTGAGCTCAAGACTAGGGACGAAGAGGACATCGGTCACGAAGACGCCCCAAGCAGGACCACAGAAACAAACGATACCGACGCCGCGGACAGGTAACACCTGGCCACAGTCCGTTAGGACACTGGACACATCGGCAACTGGACCAAGCATACTGAAGGCCTCATGCGAGGCCGTCATGTGATGCATGGCCCTGGATTCAATGACCTAGGTCTCGGCAGGATCGTGGACTGGTGTTACCAGGTCGCTAACGGACACAAGGCAATGGGCAAGCAACGCGGATGCGGTGGACGAGGAGGCGAACCAAGACTGCCAGTCATCCAACCATGCGGTGTCATCACATAGAGGAATAGGAGGGGAGGGGATGGAAGAGAGGGGGATGGACGAGGAAGCTAGACACGACCACAACTCAGTCTCTGTCATGCAAGGCCAGGCAGGCGAATAGGCGGTGATGCAACTCTCATTTTCCTGGGGGGAGGGTACGACAGACTGAGCGAGAGAGCGATGAACTGCTCTAACTGGCACTCACACATGGAGGACCCGAGGGCATAGACCAACTGCGGTGTGACGGCACCGGAGCTTGGAAAGGAGGAGGATTGCGCCGGTGACGGAAGGAGTGGCTTCGACGTCTACGGATGGTACTGTTGCAGGGCCGGGGACAAGTAGACCGGTACGACTATCGTAGGAGTAGAGCTGTTGAACGGGGTGGAGACATCAGGGGTGGTGACAGCTATAGCAACAGCGACGAGACGGCGCTCATGCTGGTGACGCATGGTGGCGATGACGCGTGCCTTGTCCGTCGGGAGTGGGCACGTGTACCACTTGTGGCCTCGCTGGCCACAGTTGTGGGAGAGTGGGCCACTGTCACTGGATCCAGTCGGCTGCTACTACTGGCCTTGCACTTCTTCTTCCCTTATGATGAGGAGTCGGTGGACATAGCTGCTGTGGGGACGATGACAGCTACGGAAGCGATCATAGGGGAGACGAGGGCCTCTCTGTGCTAGACGCGTGACTTTACATGAGCCTCATGAATCCTAAGGAACAGCTTGTATGCCTAGGGCATGAGGGTGCCCTAGGCCGCCATCACAATGAGGACTTCATGGGTGTAATGTATGAAGACGCCGGGGAACACGTCGGTGGCACCACGCTGGATGGTCAGGAGCACGGCGAGAGGGGATGGAGCAACGTCGCCCAGGCGGCGGCGGATGTCCTTTGCCCGCTGCCAGTAGGATGTGACTGGCTCAATCTCCCCCATGTGTAAAGAGTTGAACTCCCTGAGCAGATGGCTGGTCTTGGCCTCATTGGAGAGGTGATGGGGGTGCGTCTTGACGTGCCACGCAACTACGGGGTCTGGAGTCCCGTCAGTGGTGAAGTCACCAAGGAAGGGCTCGATGGCAAGGCGTGCAACTGGAGGGACGACAGGAATGGGAGTGCGTACGGCACGACCAGCATCATGTAGCTGGTTGGCCTAGGAGGGATCGTACGGGTGATTGTAGTATGCCCACAGGCCCTTGCCTTGTGCCCAGATGCGGAAGCTAAGCTCACTGCTCCGAAATTGCTTGCCGGCCTGGAGCGGCAGGGGTGGGGTCTCAAAGTCCTTTGGCCTACGGCCGGCACCCAGAGTGGAGTCAAGGACTGAAGTCATAGCCTGCTGCTAGCGCTGGATCTGCTATTGTGCTAAGTAATGCGTGGTAGAAGAAACAACCGGACTTGTGTGTCGAAGACGAAGGAAGGTCGGCGTAGTACTCGTGTGGCTCTGTGGTATCGATGACTGCAGTGCTGCAAGTTACAACGTCAGGGCGGCAAGATGTTGGTGAATGGCGACTAAGGGGTCTAGCGAGCCAGCGGGGCCGGCGACGATGCCTACGGGTTGTTGTTGCTGCTAATGCTCCTTTTTGTGCTGCAACTGCTACTACTATTGGTGTTGCTTCTGTAACTACTACTGCGGGTGTTTTTGCTACGGTTGCTGCTACGGTAGTAGCATGTGAAGCTATTGCTACAACGACAACAACTATTGTTGTTGCAACGGGTGTTGTTGCTACTGCTGCTACGGCTGTTGGTGTTGTTGCTACTGCTGTTGTTGCAGCGACTGTTGCTATTGTAGGGACTATTGTTGTTTTTGCTCCTGTTGTTGCTGCTGTTGCAGATGTTGCAAGAAAGGGGGACGAGTGGGTCCTCCAACAGAGGATGACCCCTCCCCACTGGGGCTTTCAGCCATGGCCCTGCTTTGAGTTTAGAGTTTTTGGGTTGATTGCTAACGTTAGCAGTGACGTTAGCAGGGACGTCCATAGTGACATCAGCCAATGATGGCTGACATCAACAGCATATTGCAAATGCTGACCTTAGCAGCGAGTCGCTACTAACATTGCGGCTTCCGCACTACTGCTGGTGCTACGGATTTTGCCACGCTACCATTGTTGCTGCTACTACTATTGCGATGGCTGCTTCACTACTTTTGATGAGCTGCTATTTCTGCAACGGTTGTTGTTGTGTTGCCGCTATTGTTGTTGAAGCTGCTATGGTAGTTACAACTACTGCTGCTGCTACGACTAATGCTATGGCTGTTGCTACTACAGCTACTCTTGTGGCTGCTATGTTGCCACTATTGTTGTAGCTACTGCTACGCCATTACTACTATTGCAGCTGTTGTTGCAACTGCCCCAATGCTACTGCTATTGCAGCTACAATTGTACTATGACTGCTGCTCTGGCTGCTGCTGTGGCAGCCGTAGCTATGCTGTCACTATTGTCACGACAACGGCTCTACTACACAGCGGCTGCTGCCGCAGCTGTCGCTACAGCTGCTGTTGTAGCTACTGAAGCTACGTTGCTGCTACTGTAGCTGCTGTGGTGCTAGGTACTGCTGCTGCCACAACGATAGTAGCAAGGGAGAGAAGGGAAGGGGGTGGCAAGGGACTTCCCTTGTCAGTATTGTCATCGTCACGTGCGTCGATGCCATCATGGCGTCGCCCGTCGATTCGCTGGCCGCGAGTCCGCCAATGCTACTGCCGTCACACAGTCAGTGCTACCAAAACATTTCGGTAGTAATTCTCCCACGTCGGGAGCGTTTTGACGATGCCACCTGGCGGGTTAACTCTGCCATAAACATTTTCGCAGAGTTTTCCTTGCACGGGCGTGTTTCTGGGACCGTCGGTATTGACTTGGACTTGTACACCTAGCTGCTGCTCAGATTTGTTACTTCTGTTGTGCTCTAGCTTTGATACCAAGCTGGAAACTATCCTAGAGCGGCTTGTTGGGACTGTAGCGTGGTTGGAGTAGGCATTGTCCCACGCTCGTTGCTTTGCACTACTACCCCCTCTATCTACTCTGAGACTTGTGAGAGAAAACTAAGTGCTCAGGAGTTCGCGCCAGAAAGGCAGACAGGCCTGAGAATGAATGGATTAGCAATTGAGAATGAGAGCAACTGAGAGACTCCTCATAGAACTAGGCCTAGGTCAGCTCTGTAGAGCTTGGTACTTGAGCTACCAACCAATCAGGAAATTCTCTATTTTCCTGAAAGGCTGAGTTTTCTCGGTGAGCCCTGCCAGGCAGCCGATCGCCCCAAACACGGGCGTCGTCCGTTTCTCCCAGAAACTGGACCATACCTAAATACCCACACTGCAAACAAATTCGTGCGGTCAGAATCGTCCAGAAAAATAGCAGCAAGGAGTTATGACTGCCGAAACCCAGGCAGCATCTAAGCTAGAATGACCCCAGCGACAACGGTGCCCGAAGAATCTGAAACTCGGACCCTAAGCAGAGCATTATGCTCCAAGTACAACCGTGCAGACAAATCTGGCACAAGACGTGCGCAAGTAGTATCTTCACAGGCAGTGACTGCCAGCGGCGTGATTGCTGAGGAGGCTCGCTGATGGAGCTGAGCACGTCAGTGTCTATGGGAATAGGCTCCACCAAATGCGTGCAGACCTCAGTGTGCATCGGCTCCACCGGATGAAGCTCTAGCAGCATCCCGTGTCGCCGCCAGTTATCTGTACGCAGATATACACATGCCGAGAGGACACAACAGAGCACAATGAGAAGTGTGCAAAAACCAACATGAACTTCCCACGCGGTAGTGTCTTGGTCAGGAAGTCAGCCCGCTGCATGTCTGTGCCAGCCCAAATAACGGAGATCACTTGTCGCTCCATAAGATTACGCACAAAGTGATGCTCAACAGTTATGTGATTTGTGCGCTCATGAAACACACCAGAGTTCTCCTGAATGGCAAAAGTGCCATGGTTGTCACAACGTAGAACGATGCAAGGCACAGATTGGTGCAACCCATAAAACAAACATTGCAGCCACACCACCTCATCAGCCCCAGTCCTCAGTGCAACATACTCAGCCTATGATAAGCTTCGTGTGATACATCCCTACTTGTCGTTGTGCCACGACACAATGGTGCCACCCAACTGGGTGTACGTAGCCTGTTCGACCGTGCCCATAAGGGCTCCACACCCAGCCACTGTCTGTGTAGCCTTCTACTACCACCGAGCATTATCATCGAAAGCAGAGTCCAAGGTATGGTGTAGAGACCACATACCACACCACTCGCATAGCTGCATGAAGGGCTCTCGCCCGAGGACACTTCAAAAATTGTACAAAGAGGTTGACGGCGAAGGCAATGTCACGTCGTGTGATAGTGGTCAAGTACATCAAAGAGTCGATCAGGCGCAAGTAGAGGGTTACGTCCACTGTCTTCCCCAGTTGTTCTAGATCATCCGCCTTCAAAACATTCTGCCCGTCAGGTGTGATGGGAGTGGAGGCTCTGGCAACTGCACCAAGGAAGTCAGCAGACCGCTTTCGCACAATGTGGGCGTAACGTACCTAATGTAGCAAGAGTGTCCATCACAGACGATCACGTATGATCTCTATCTTGAGAAACACAGCTGCAAGACCAAGGTCTTTCATCCTGTAGGCAGCCTAAAGGATTGCCTTGACCTCTTTCACAGCCTCCGTAGAAGGAGACGCAATCAGGAGGTCATCCACATAGACAAGGATTGCCGTGAAGCTCTCAACTGTCCGTCCAAGAAAGAGGGATGGGCCGGCGTCACTTTGCATATAACAGGCAAGTGTCAGTGTACCATTGATCTCCAAGTTCCATTACCTGGGTGACTGTTTCAAGTCACATAAGGCCTTGGGCAAGTGCCAGACCTTGTCACCATCCTCGAACCCAGGTGGCTGGACCATGTAAATCTCCTCCTCTAAGGTGCCATGGAGGAATTGTGTTGTTCACATCCATATGATGCAGCTCCCAATCATGGTTAGCAACAACTCCGAAGAGAGCACTAGGTCATCATGCGGCCAACGGGTGCAAAGGTGTCAGTGAAATCTACACCCTCAACCTGTGAGAACCCCTTGGCCATCACGCGAGCTTTGTAGCAATCTAGTGTACCATCAGGCTTCACCTTCTTGCAAAAGACTCACTTTCCCTGTACAGCCTTCTGCACAAACGGGAGGTTTTCGTGCTCACAAATGGCTCTCAGCTCATCCTCACAAGGAGAATACCACAACTGTGCATCCTCAGCCAAGAGTGCCTTCTTCAATGTACCTAGATTAGCCATTGTCAAGGGAGTGCTCCAGGTGGCTAAGACACAAGCCTCCCGAGTCAGTTTGGCCACGACAAGGTCGGCTGTACCATCCCAAGTGACCGAGAACTCTCGGGAGATGAACTCGTGACAGACAGGGCACACTGAGTGCACCTTTGTGTAGTCTGCCTAGACATTAAGACCAAGGGTCTTTGTGCCAGGATCACCACTCTGAACATTATGAGTGGAGTGTCTAGGTGCCAAATTGAGTGTCTACTGAGCCCTGAAGGCTAGTGGTTGGAGTCGACCACCGGGCTTACGAAAGTAGCCCGAAGCTGAGGTGTTCACCTCTGGCTGCGTAGCACCCAGCCGGTCCACAACCATAGGGAATGTAGGCTCACTGGGAAGGGGAGAGGATGCAAGACGATCATGGACAGGTGCTGGCTCGCGCGCCATGGACGTAGGTGTAAACAGAGGGCCAGGTGTGACTGAGGAGACTGCCACAGGCACGAGACGAGGTGTGCCAGGGCAAACAAGCATAGGGACGGAAGTGGGTGTGCTAGAAGGGAATGACACTGGCACGCGAGCAGGTGTGCCAGAAGGTACTGAGACTGGTACGGGAGCAGGTGTACTAGAAGGGATTGAGACTGGCATAGGAGCATGTGTACCAAAAGGGAGTAAGACTGACATGAGAGCAGGTGTGCCACAAGGGACTGAGACTGGCACGATCAGGTGTGCTAGAGGGGACTGAGACTGGTACGGGATCAGGCGTGCCAAAGGGAGCCGATGAGGCCACTTGAACGACAGGCATAATGGCCGGATCGTCGTGAGGACAGGACCACAAGTGAGGAGGCCCAGATGGACCCATCCGTAGGTCTAGACTCCCTCATCCGTCGGAAAGCCACACAGGTGGGAACGTGGTCAGCGACAAGCGAGTGAATATTGGATTGGTCATAGTAGGTGAGAGCCTCAAAGAAGAGAGTGTCTCAAGACTCGACGATGCGATGACGAGGGGGATCCAAGAAGTGCCGAGCTTTTGAAAGCAGGGATATGCCGAGGAAGGCACACATGCGACCCCGAGGTGAGACCTTGGATCCCTGTTGGTCCTCTGTGTACAAGACGTAGGCTAAGGACCCCCAAATATGAGCAAGACATAGTTCGGCGTGATGGCCAAACCACAACTCGTACGGCGTGACATGGTCCGAAAGAGGACTGTACGGTAGGCAGTTCCAGACCCATGTCATGTAGTAAAACCTCTCAAAGGCAAAGGAATCTGGAAAAACGCACTCAGACCGTATGGTGTGGACCGCATCCTCCATGCCGTGGTTCCAACGCTATGACACCTCGTTCTCCCATGGTTTAGAAGGGACAGAGAGCTCATGAAAAATGCCACACTATGCAAAGAAGGTGTCCATCTCGCCTAAGAAATCACCACCATGATCCGAGCAGAATATGTGGAGGGTCTGACAAGACAAGCCCTCAGCCATCACCAGCCACAGGTGAACTGCTAGAGCGACATCGCTCATGTGGATGAGGCTATAGATCCACATCATCCGGGTGAATTCATCAGTCAGGGTGGGTGAATTCATCAATCAGGGTGAGGACATTTCGCCCTCGATGTAAGAGGAACTTGACATGGAGGGTACCGAGAAGGTCCGAGTTGACTAACTCAACCGGCCGTAGTGTTCGGGAAAAGGAGTCAGGATAAGTACAATAATACATCTTATCCTGAGTGCAGAAGAGACATCCGGTCTTGGAGGGCTTCTTGAAGGAAGCCGCGTCACGACCAAGGGCTGGCTGAGTCTGAATGAGCCTACATACGGTGTTCAAGCTCACATGGCAAAGGCGACGATGAAGCAAACGTTGGTGTTGTGGAGAGAGAACACCAGTGACAAATACACGTTCAGATGCGGAGGAAGGAGAGGAGGAAGAGGGAGTGGTATGACACACGATATAGGTCATCGAAAACTGAGGCATGAAGTACAACGGCACGAGTGTCAAGAGCAGTCACAGTGGCAGAGTCAACGAAGTGCTCAACGGAGAGACCCATTTTGGTACAAGCACGAACAGAGACCATACTGAGCTAAAGAGTAGGGATAAAGAGGACATCAGAAATGTACAAGGGGCGAGATGAAGCACCAAACCGCACAACGCTAACTCCCTATACAGGTAACGACTGACCAGACCATGTGCGAATGGACCGAAGGATACAATAGGACCAAGCACGACAAAGTCACTACGACGACAAGCCATGTGATGGGTGGCACCAAAGTCAACGTTCCAGGTGCCACTTGACTCACAACCAGTCGTCGACACTGAACAACATGCCACAGAATACTCTGCCTCTACTAGACGGGAAGCAGAGGACTCAGGACAATGACAAATGGCACAGACCTGTGACTCGTCAAGCCAGTCGGTACTCTCAGTTCCGTCCTCATCACAGGCCGACTGAGCTCCCCCACAAGCATCATCACGAGAAATATACTCAGTAGGACAACCTGTCCCGAAACCACTCGGTTCTGACAATACACTCGCACCTCCCTGAGTACCAAGTGCCAAAAGTAGACAAAGCTCTGCGATCGTGCGATCCCGAGGGTCCATATCACCACTGTTGCCTGGTGAAGTAGCTACGTCTGTTGTAGTCGTGGACGCAGAGTGACTCGTCCGTGTGTCACTAGAGGACATCCGCTACACATGCACCCCCTGGAGGCGGCACATGATCCAAGGCCAATCAAGGGGTTGCTCACACCCTGTATATTGATGAGCATCGGTAGACTTGTAGCAGTGGACAGAACGTCCACTGCCACTCCTCATCGGCTACTATTGTTGTTGTTGTCCCTTACTGCACCTCTTCTTTCCCTTCTTCCCCATGTGGCTGCTGCAACGCCCAGTGTCTGGTCGCTTGGGATAGAGGAGGAGGAAGAGGAAGCGGTGGATGTGGTACTGGTGAACTGGGACAAAGGGGTAGGAGGGATCGCAATCACTACTACAACAAGCGGACTCCGTTGATGGGGGACAACAGTCTCATGAGGCGATGTTGCATGGAGAATGCAGCAATAAGCCCAAAGAAGTAGCTGCAATGACTCCGACAACTCTGAGAGGTCCGCACGGTCGAAGCCCGTAAAGAGCTTCACGTGGTCCAAGTGCACTCCCATTTTTATGGTGTCGAGGGCCCACAACAACATCCAGCCACCAGTCTCAAGACGCATGTCGAGGTGCATGGCGTATCACCAACAGTCTGTTGTGAGCTCCATGGGACCCTGGCGGAGGGAGTGGAACTCACGCAGTCGAGCCGCCCTCGTGGCATGGGTCTCTACAACAAGCAGAGTCACGGTTAGCTCCAACCCCTGGCGTGGATCCGCTCCAGTCCCGACCCCGGCCTCACCCAAAAAGGGGCAAAAGTCGACCATAGTATCCTGCGGCATGGCATAGAGCAGGCCACGAATTTTTCTTACTCTTGTCTCTACCTAGTGAGCATCACGAGTCTGGTATCGGCTGTGGTAGTAGGGCCAGACGCCCTCAAAGCCAGCCCAAACCTGAAACAGGGTCTCACAACAATCAAAGTCATCATTGCTATCGTAATGGGATGGAGGTGTCTCAAAGTCCTTTGGTCGTTGTTCAGTGGTAAAGGTGACCTCAGGCTCGGGAGATGGCCGAAGAGGCACAGGGGAGACCACCGGTGAGAGAAATTCCACCAAAGGTGAACGTTGCTGAACCACGTGGCTGGTCGTGACGACGAGAAGGTGGCGGAGGTGAGAGGCTGGGACCGTGGAAGTAGCTCACAAATGTGCTCCTCAAGGACACGAATCTCGTCCTCATGTGTATCATCCTCCATCTCCTCCTCATCCCAAGTTTCCTCATGTGATGAGGGATGGAGAGGCCGCGGTGTTGTATAGGGAATAGACTACTGAAGAGATGGTGCAGCTCCAACAGGTCCTCCTAGTGTCGGCTGTGAGGCCCCTGAACGACCCCTCACTAACTCTGCGATCTCCTATAGTGCATTGGTCTGATGCTGCTGCTGGTGGCTCATCTCATCCTGCGTCCGACGAAGCTCATTGATCGCGAGTGACTGCAACCGTGGACTCATGATGCCCAAAGAGGAGGAAGAGGAGGGGTTTCCTAGCCCCTTACCCTTGTCATGGACCAGCAACATCGGTGCTGCTCAGTATGGGTCTAAACGTCAACGTAATTAGAATCAAGAACCGTTGGCGTTCCTCGAGGAGTTGGAAGGCTGGAAAAAAATAATGTTTCAGCCAAAAATCTGCTTGTGTTGGTGCTGACATCATCCCCTATAATGATGATGTCAGCATGAAGGTTGTCCAAATGAAATGAGATTTAGAGCAATTATGCACTAGAGGATGCTGAATGCAGTGGCGGTGCAAAAAAAACAACCTTCAAGAAAGTCAAAACATCACCCTTTTCTTTTCAGCCCAAAATCCGGAAAAGATATAATCTGAGATATTTGCTTCATTTCTTGGAGCCTACAGGACACAAAATGAGACGAGAGTGGAAGCGATGGGTAGCGCTTTGCAAGAGCTTTCTAACGATCCCTTACACGCCAAAAACGATGGGCATATGAGGCAGTTGCACTCTCTTACGTCCTGGGGATGGTAGGTGCGACCTAAGTGAAGCTTTTTGGAAGTTTCACGGATCTCTTCTCAATATCACGTGCCTCAACTGCTACTAGAGAGGGTTGGGAAACCCTTGGCTGCCCCATGGTGGTGGCGTGGTGATGCAGTTACAAGGGTGTCTCCCTTGTTGCAATCTACTCCAGCGGGTCACCCTGGCTTGGTGGGTCCTTCCAGGACCGTGGCTTTAGCTGTGACTCTCACTGCTGCTGCCACTGTTGCGTCTCTAATGCACAGCTCAGCGATGGATGCCTTGCTGCTATGGTACCATGAAAACATTCTAGGAGGCTTCCTAGCCTTGCTTCTGCTCACATGGCGACACAGTCAAGTCAGCTGGCGCACTAGCAAACAAGAAGGTACAAGAAACAACAAGAGTTAGGCTAAGGAGACGCACAAAGCCTCATAAGCTCCAATAGCTTAGTAATGCAGAGAGAGATGAAAACTGATAAGGACACTGCATAAATACCTACCGCGGCGCATGGCGGGTGACGCGCACAGCAATGTAAGCTTGTCCTTAAACCAGCCCAAACCCACTTTCTTACCGTAACTTTGTGCAGAGGCATCCAAACACAACACTGTCTAAACCTAGAGATGCAGAATCTCTAGCCGGACGCTATGACTGGTCATATGCACAGGCCCGACACCAATCAATGGACACACAATGTAAAACATGTGAATTAGGCTTAAAATCCAGTCCACCAAGAAAAATATAATGAGTGAAGGAGAAATGCATAGCACCCCAGCAAGCACTCGAGACGCCGTGGTAGCCGTGTGGTAGCTGCGGGTGGGTCGAGCCACCACCCGTCTGTCCTCCGGCCCCAATAGGGTCTGCATCAGGGATCTGCACGAGCATGGACACGGCCGAGGGGTCATAGTATGTTGTACAAACAGACGGGAATGACTCATATTGCAATACCTGTGACCACTCAGTGGAATCTATGCTAGTACAAATTTGAGACTCAGACCTATGGCTAGTGTGCCTAGCTCATGGTGTACGGGGACGGAGGAAATCAGGTACCTTCCGTCCATGCCTTTGCCGGTAGCATGGACAATCTTCCTTTAGAAGCACGTGAATACCTCCGTGCATTGAAGCAGCGCCAAAAGGCCTATGGCGATGTTGGTCATTATGGACGAACATTTTTCATCCCGAACCAAGTGCTTTTGAGTACAAATAACATGCGTCTCAAGATTCCTATAGCAAGGAAGATCCTTCCTAGGGGGGTGGGACCATTCAAGGTCACCCACAAGATTGGTGAGGTAACCTACCGCCTTGATCTTCCAAAGGTCATGAAGATCCATGACGTAATTCACGTCAGTATTCTTGCACAATATGCAGCATCAAGAACGATAGAACCATTGCTTACAATTTTCATAAGTGATGACTAGTATGAGGTACATGGGCTCCCCAAACACTACAAATGTTCAAGAGGATAAACGTGTAGGGAACGAATACCTCGTGAGCTCAGCCGGTTGTGAACCTAAACACAACAATTGGGAGCGTAAGAGTCGTCTTGGCCAACATGATCAAGGACTATTAGCAAGACAGGCTGTTTGCTTTCACACACCTGCTCCCAGGGTTACCACCTTGAATCAAGCCCCATGCAGGGAACCTTTGCCCGTATGACTTAGGACAAGAGCACAACAACGCCAATGTCCGGCACTTGGCGCCGTCCAAGCTGATGGTCGCGAGGACGCTCCTCGCAAGAGGGGGAGGAAACGTTAGGCGTGAAAATTTAATATATATAAATTCGGTTCTTCCATGTATGATCTTAATTTGGTGAAGGATATCAGCCTCAATCTTTTGATTGTTCTCTCCTTGTGCACTGGCACTTGATCCAATGGATGCGCATAATAACTGTTTTGTTTATTCAAAAAGCATGTCTAATTCAACAAACATCCAATTTAGATCCTTTGGAACCGAGGACACCTCAGAGTAAAAGAGGAATATAACAAAGCTGGAATAATCTATACCACTTTCTTACGTCGCATAAACCGACGTCATTATTCTCAACCTTTGGTCAGCTTTACGGAGGAGGATTCCTTGGTGACCAGCCTTGCAAACTGGGAGCTCCACAAAAGCTTTTGGTCCACACGAGGACGACCGCCAGACAGGATAGCGCCTCACATCGTCGAGTTGCCGCTTGAGGTCTTGCGACCTCCTGCGATGGAACACGAGCCCACCGTGAATTTTGCGATGGGCTTTGTGGGGCCCGCAAATTCACATTGGGGATGACCCCATGCAACATTCCAAGGAACTCCCACCCATCAAGGGGCCCCTCACAACGCACCTTGCCATGATGAGCGGGCTTGCGAGGGGCCACTGACGGGCGTTCCGATGGGACCACACCACCAAGTGCCAACTCTACTCGGTGGCATCGCAAATACGTTATTGTAAGCATATTAGCCACACCATCGAATGAGAAAGCATCAAGGGGTGGCAAGCTAATCTCGCACTCACAAACTATTTTGCCACCACCTCTCCATCATGAACCGCGTCGAAAACCTAGGATTTCCACGTGTATAGTGAGATATGATTAAAGTGTTCGCTTGACCAAAGAAATTTAACTAGCCGAGCCCCTCTAACCTACTAACGAAATGGACAGATAAAATAGTATCCCCCATCTCCCTCTTAGGATGACCTATATGAAGAATGACTCCGCGTCCTGACTACGTTTCTTCATACTTGTAACATGATTAATTTGTGAGAGACTTCAAATTATGGAAAATTCAATCTCCATGACCAACATATACTATTGCCACGGTTGATTGGGTACCAAGGGCTCACACATTGTTCACGTGCCGTGTTACACTTGTTGTGTGTGTCGTACACAGCTTACGGTGACCCCTCGGCTCATGTCCATTCACATGGAGATCCCTGAGACTGGCGACGGTGGCAGAAGACCGGCGGCCGGCGGCGAGGAACGCCCAGAAGACTCTCGTACTTTTTATATTCATGCTGTGGGACAGCAAGGCGTGCATCCTATCAGGATGCAGATCTTTTTGATGCGGCCGTTCTGGTTCAAACGGCTCGTTGTTCTGACGTGTCTGCAGGGAGTTATGGCCAAAACTGTATTTTCGCCACTGTTTTGTCCTGCTAGGAAAATAGCACACTTGTGCACCGCGTGTGTGTGTGCATCCAGTAGGGCCATGACACTATTTAGGTTGATCTGACCTCATTTGTCATTCCTCTCTGCACAATTCAGTATTTGCAACTTCTGACAATTGTGTTTCGTGTCCCTAGCCAACCCCTTGCTGTTCTCACCTTCACCGACGTGTGCTAGTGAGTTTGCCGACCGGCTTGTACTGCCGCGCCAGCAACAGCGGTGCTAGAAAGCTGTCTCACATGGTATCAAAGAGGCGAGCCAGTGCTCGCACAGCTGCGTGGCAGAGGCGCAGCAACCGCAGTAGCAGTGAGCGACCACAGCAGTTGCCTTAATAACAACAGCAGCAGCGCCCCCTGTCTCGGCAAAAGGTCCTGGGAGGACCCACCACCATTCCGACCTTTCTTTTAAGAACTCCGTGACGTTTATTTTTACAACTCCGCGGCGGCCGTTCTGCGTTACCAGCAGCCACTCCGCGGTGCTCCGTGGTGCTCCGCGGCTCAGCGAACGCGGCAGCTCCGCGATCGCAACGGAACGCGCCGGGAGTGTCACGGATCCACCGCGATCGCACGCGGCGTTCCGAATCCGTCACTCCGTGGTGACAGTGCCGCGGCCGATCCGTGGTGTTCCACGGATCCACGGTGCTCTACCGCAACAGCTCCGCGGCGTTTTTGGAACACACCAGTGGTGCTCCGCAGTGGATAAGCCGTCGGGAGTCCGCGGCAGTTCCGCGGTGACTCCCCGGACGACAGACGTGGCAGCCCTGCGGTGGTCGCGGAACACACCGACGGAGGTGCCCCGGCAGCTCGCGACACCCCGTCGTGTTCCGCATCGACGCGACCGTGGTGGCTGCCCATGGCACTCCACATCGCTCCACGCCGACGCGACCGAGTCCAGCCCGAGCCCATCCGTGGCAGTCCGCGGTGAACTTCCGTGGTGAAGTGTACCGCGGAGGGGGTCCACGGAGGGGTTCCGCGGAGGGGGTCCACGGAGGGGTTCCGCGGAGGGATTCTGCGGAGGAGCTCCGCGGAGGTGAGTTTCCGCGGTAAGGTGTTCCGCAACAACACAAAAAAAAGGAAAAGGGGGGGAACCGGCCAGCATGCCGAAAGTTACCCCCTCCAGCACCGCTACCGACTCAGCTGCCGAGGACAGCACCGTCAACAGCCAACGTCGGCCACCGCTGTCATCACCACAGCAGCAGCAGCAGCAGCAACAGCAGCAGCGACATCAGCAGCAGCCGCAACAGCAGCAGCAGCAGCGGCCGCCGAGGCCAACGACATTGGCGCGCCAAGTACGCGCAATGGCTGACTTACAGGCTGAGAGCCGCAAAACTTTGATGAAGCGGGTCACCGAGCTACAGGACCTGATCAGGGGCTTACTGCCCCAGCAGCAGCAGGTCCAGCAGCAGCACCAACACCCGTCCACTGACCCAAGCGAGGACCATCTCGCTCACGACGGCAATGCAGACAAGGTTGTGGAGACCCTCTCCAACTCTGGCAAGGACGGTAAGGAGGAGATGCTGCGAGCACGCCTCATCCACCTGGAGGCACGCCGCAGAGTGCGTGAGGCCAATGCCGCCCTCCAAGGCACGAGCTCCAGCGTCGACGCCGGCCTGAGCTCATCTCGCCGCCCTCTGAGCTTTGAGGAGCTGGCTCTGCGAGCCCGCCTGGGCAAGGGGGTTGCCTCCTCCATGCCCGGTCCCGCAGTGACTTCACCTATCGCTTTGCCCACAGTCAAGCCACCCAAGTGGTTTGAGTGGGACCCGCCTGTCTTCCGGACTAGGAACGACTTCAAGTCTTGGGAGCCGCGCTTTCGCATGTGGGCCATGAGCGAGGGAGTCCTCGCCTATTATCTCACCCCATACCAGGCGTCTGACCCCGCCCAGACGCAGATGGCGGTCCGCGCCGCCTCCGGTCTGATGAAAGCCAGTCGGTTCCTTGACGATCCGCTGACCGGCTCGGGAGCTGACCCTCGCGAGGCGTGGGCGCTGGCCTTCAATCTTTTTTAGGGCGCCACCTTGGCCCTGACGTCCCAGCACCTTGCCAAATTCAACTCCCTCAGTCAGACTGCTCAGGAGTCCGCAGCTGACCACTGGCACTGGGCGATCCAGTTGGAAGAGGAGCTGGGAGACGACGCCCCTACGTAGTACTCCGCCCTCCAGATCATCCTCTACGGCATCCATCCCGACTACGCGCGCGTCTTCAGCAACTTCGACCAGACTCTGCTTCGTGACATGGCGAGCGACCGGACCCTGCTGCGAAGGGCCACCCTTCCACTTCTTGGAGGTTGCCGGCATGGACGCCGCAAACCGTGCTTGCCGCAGTACCGCTTTAGCTACAGTTGCCGCCGCATCCTCCTCCTCGCCGTCTACAGCAACAGCGGCTCCAGCTCAGGGGAAGAAGGGCCACAAATCATAAGGTAGTGGTTCCAGCGGTGGGACGAGCAGCGGCACCAACACCAACAGTGTCAGCCGTAGCAGCAGCAGCGAGAGCAGCAGCGGCGGCGGCGGCTGCAGCAGTAGCAGTGGCAGCAGTGGCTCCGCCAGTACGACAGGTCGCCGTCTCGTGTGCTTCAACTGGGGGGGTGACCATCGCTACCCTGATTGCACACGCCTGACAGGCCGCCCATTGGACTGGGCCAAGGTCACCCCTGGGCTGCAGCAAGCACACGAGGCGTGCATGCGCCAGACGTCCGGTGCAACCGCTCGCTCGGCCGCCACTGCCGCCGCCGTCCCAGAGGAGTCTGCCACCACTGTAGGCTCCTCCGCGGACCCTCGCGACCAGGCGCTTGCCGAACGCGACAGGACGATCGCCGAGCTGCACCAGCTTCTTGCCCTACGCTCCTCTCAGGGAGGTGCGAGTGAGTTGACTGAGTCGAGGGGTCCCACCGCCTGTGGACTTTCTGTGTCGTTGTGTTATGATGCCTGTGGTGGTCCCCATGCCTAGCCGTGTGCGCGGGATGGACCTGATGATGTGTCTTGGCTGCATGCTTCTCATGTGCGCTCCGCTGGTCGCCTTGTCGTGTCCCCCACTGAGCGTCCTGCTGCCGCGCCTTGTTCCGTCGCCGAGTGCCATGTTGCCCTATGTACGCGTGTCATTGACACCACCTGGGTCGTTGACTCTGGTGCCACCCATCACATGACGTGTCAACGTGACGCCTTCGTTATCTTGCATCCTGTTGGCACTGTTCGCTCTATTCACACTGCAGCTGGCCATAAGGTCCCTGTCTAGGGTATTGGGGTTGTGCAGTTCACCGGGCCCGCTGGTCCCGTATACATCTACAACATCCTCTTTGTCCCTGATCTGGAACTCGGCCTGCTAACTGTCCGTGCTTGCACTAAGATGGGCCTGGGCGTCACGCACACAGCTGCTAATGCTCGCATCTTTGTGCGCGACACCAAGGAGACCGTCAATGGGACGGTCGTCGATGATCTGTATCATATCTCTGGGTCCTCTGCGATTGCCCCCCCTGCCTCCGTCTCCCACTGCCCGTGTTTTCATTGCTGGTATTCTGTCCCCCGAGTATCACCGTCTCTTGTATCGACGCCTCTGTCATGTGCACCTAGGGGCTATCGACAGGCTGATCCGCACTCAGCCTGCTCTCGGTCTTGATGTGGCATCCTTCGAGGCACCGTCCACGACCGACTGCCTGGCTTGTACTGAAAGCAAAATGCACCGGTCCACCTATCCTGCGTCTGTCTCCAGGACCCGTCGGCCCTTGGAGCTTGTCCACTCCGACCTCATGGGTTCACTCCCTTTCGAGTTTCAGGAGGACCGCGGTCGCTATGTCCTGACGTTGACCGATGACTTCACGCGCATGCGCTGATCAACAGTCTGCGACAGAAGAGTGATGCCGCCATTGCAGTCCGCATTTGGCTGGTCATGGCCGAGCGCCAGTCTCCCCACCGCATACAGACCTTTCGCTCGGACCGCGGTGGCGAGTACCTCAGTGACATGGCCCGCTCCTAAATCGAGCTTGGCGTCTTCCACAACCTCTCTGCCCCTGCCACCCCCCCCGCAGAACGGTGTCTCCGAGCGCTGGAACCGCACCATGGAGGATGTGGTCCGCGCCATGCGCGCCGACAGCGCCATGCCTGAGGCCTTTGCCTTCGAGGACATGGCGTACATGACCTGGGTCTGGAACCGCATTCCCCACGGCCCCCTCCCACGTCACCGCACGCCTTACGAGTTGTGGTATGGGCGTCACGCGGATCTATGCCTGGCCCGTGTCTGGCGCTCCCTTACCTACGTCTGGTTCATACCAGAGCAGCAGGGGAGCAAGCTCTCTCTGCGGGACCGCATCTACGCCTTCGTTGGCGTCGCTTCGCGGTCGAAGGCCTGGCGATTCTGGGACCCTGAGCGACGCCGCATCGTGGAGTCCCGTGACTCCCTCTTCTTTGAGCATCTTGCCTGCCGTGACCTTGCTTGCATCCACGCTCTACGTGCTGCTCATGCCCCTGGGTGTTCCGGACCTCATAGTGTGGGGAAGGCTCCTTGCACTGTTGGCACAGTGCTCCCGTCCAGTACGGTCACTCCGTCGCCGGCATCCCCGGGGCTGTCCCCAGCGGTTGTGCCCACCGGAACCCCAAGCCCCGCACCGTCTGTGGCTAGCTCCTCTATCCCCGACTCTCCGCTCTCGCCCATGTCCGAGTCCACGTCCGAGTCTGCCTCCGCGTCTGAGGCTCTGCCTGATCTCGCGCTTGCTTCCGCGTCTGAGGATCGGCCGGATCCTACGTCCGCATTCGTGTCTGGCTCTGAGCCGTCCCTGCCTCCAACCGCGGACATGCCTGCGTCTGCCGTGGGCCCGTCCCCGGCTACTGAGGCCACACCAGCCTCGAGTGACGCACCTGCCATATAGTTCACACTGGTGTGTGAGTTAGCAGCGCCCACTGCTCCTGCTCCGTTGGACCCCTACACACGGGCACCGGGCGGACGTCTCCGCCCACGCCCCACGCGTTGCGTTGTCAGCGGTGACCCGGGCACGAAGGCCCTCGGCCTGAGTGCTCGCGGCCTTGCTAAGGTTCACCCTGGCTGTGCCACTGGTATAGCACTACTTGCTCATGAGCGCAGTCTTGCTCGTGAAGCCACTGAGTCCATGGTGACGGTCGAACCTCCCTCTGCGGTGTATCCCCTGGCTACACGCAGTCCGCAAGTGCTGTCTCCCAATCCCACCAGCCTACCGGAGGCCTTTTCAGCCCCAGACTCTGAGCAGTGGCGCGCTGCCTGCCAGGCTGAGCTCGATGCCATCCGAGAGCACGGCATCTTTGAGCTGGTGGACTTGCCGAAGAACAGCAAGGCCATCAAGGCCAAGTGGGTTCTCCGCAAGAAGCTAAAACCAGACGGCACTCTGGAACGCTACAAAGCGCGCCTGACAGCAAAGGGCTTCTCTCAGGTCCCTGGCGTGGATTACATCGAGACTTTTGCTCCTGTTGGCCGGATGACGACCACGCTCACTCTGCTGAGCAAGGTGGCACAGCACGACTGGGAACTCCATCAGATGGATGTCAACAACGTGTTCCTGAAAGGGGACCTTGAGGAGGAGATCTACATGGTCTAGCCTCCCAGCTTCGAGGATGGTACCGGTCGCGTGTACCGGCCGCGGAAGGCTTTGTACGGCTTGAAACAGTCACCTCGCTGCTGGAATCAGGAGATCACCAGCACGCTGAGACGAGCTGGGTATGTTCAGAGCGATGTTGACCCATCCCTGTTCCTCTCACAGTCCCCAGCACCGCTCGCTTCCATCCTCGTCTACGTGGACGATCTTCTGATCACCTCGCCTGACCTGGGAGCAGTGAACGCTGCCAAAGCCGTTCTCACCTCGGCCTACAAGATGAAAGATCTTGGTGAGGCTTCTATCTTTTTTGGGGATGGAGATCGTGCGTGACTGTGTCCGTCGCACACTCCGTGTCCATCAGGGATGTTATGCAGAGACTGTGGGGGAACACGATCACGATCACTGCGGAAGACACGTAGCGAGCGCCCACAGGCACGCTCAGCCTGTGGGAGCCAAGACTCCAGGACATCAGTGACGTCGCTTTTGTGACGAAGGGCAAAGACCCAACGGTAGCGAGAGAAGTCGTCAGTCAAGCATAGGACATAGCGGCCAAGACCACCAAGAAAATCATGGGACAGAGGACCCATGACGTCCGCATGGACTAGGTCCAGAGGGTGAGTGGTGGTGGACTCAGACGAGGAAAAGGGAGAGCGATGCATTTTTCCACTAGCACAGTCCAAACAAGTGGATGCACAAGGGGGTACAAACGTGGCAGCGTCAAGCCTAAGAGCAGGTTGCAGGCGCAGCAGGCGTTGGATGGCAGCAGTGTGGATGTGACAGAGACGACGGTGCAAGAGATCCGCATGATCAGGAGACAAGGAAGGGGTAACATGGACAAGTGCAGAGGCAGCGGAAGATGAGGGTAGATTGAGTGGGACGCGAAACAGGCGATCACACCGCATGCCACGAAGAACAACACGGCCAGATGAGCGCAGAGAGATTGAGGCGATGCCACGGCTGGATGAGAAATCCATGCCCTGGTCATCAAGGGTGGTCACGGAGAGGAGACTGACTTCCAGGTCAGGCACATACAACACATCAGACAGGTAGACAGTGCCACCAGGACCAACAAAACGTACAACCCCAACACCTTGCACAGGGAGCAGCTGGCCAGAGCGGTGCGAACAGAGCGGACAGATTGAACGGGACCGAGAGAGACAAAGGAAGAGCGACAAGAAGTCATGTGATGAGTGGCACCTGAATCAATGATCCAGAGACCAGGGGATGCACGAGTGGATGGGAGCACAAGACAGACGGCGACAGTACCACGGGTAGATGAGGGAGACGAAGGGTCAAGACGTGTGGGAAAGGTGCACGACTGCCATTCCTCAATCCACGCGCAACCAGCAGGCAAGTCCCCTTGAACGCGACCAGAGGTGGCACCCCGAAGGGTGGCCTCAGACTCACACACAGACAAGCAACACTGGCCACTCATACTCTCACCTCCCTGAGAGCGAAGATGAAGAAGCTCGGCAAGGCGGCGCTCGAGGTTGCGCTCCTCATCACGACGTTCGGACGAGCGTTCCAAGGAACGATCAGAGGAGCAATCAGAGAAGGCCCCATCGTCACGACTCCAGTGAGGTACGTGGTAGTGTGAAGAGGGAGGGCCGTAGTATGGAGGACCGGAGGGGGGAGGTATCCAGCCCCAGGGGCTGGGTGCAGTGGGTGTTGGATGTAGTGGTGCAGATGTGGTTGAGAGAGCAGTAGAGGACGAGGAGGATGAGGCAAGGGTCACTGCTGCGGCCGCCGACGAGGTAGTGGCACCAGTGCGGGCCCAATGAGCGCGCATGGAGGAAGCCAGTCGTGCATCGTCACGAGGGGCAGGGCACTTTGGTGCAGAGTGACCAGATGCACCACAGTTCCAGCAGATGACGTCTGTAGTGGGGGCTGCATTTTTGCCACCACGGCCACCCCCACGGCCCTTGCCTCCACGACCACCACCACGGCCACCACCACGAGTGGATCCACCACTCCCACTGCGGGAGGCACCCTGCGTGGAGTGTGCTGCTGACTGTGTGGATGAGGTGGAAGAGGAGGATGTGGTAGAGGAAGAAGAGGAGGCGGTGGCGATGGCTGCAAGGGCAGCACGATGCATGCGCTTGTTTTGCAACTCATTCCACCAGTCGGTGAGACGTGACGCAGTGAAGTCAAAGAGAGGCCCAATCCCAGGTGGAGAATCTGGTGGGACAGGCTCAGAAGCAAGACGCTCAAGTTCTGACCGAGAGACATGCAAATACAGGTCTGAGAGTTCGGGAATGAGGCCTGCGACGATGGAGAGACAGACAGAGAGAGGTCCAGGTGCGGCCTTGCCAAGATCGCGCAGCAGGCGTAAGCTACGTGCCCAGTATTCATCTACTGTTTCGTCTGCGCGCATCTGCAATGTGTTGAATTGGACTGTAAGGGCGCTTTGGGCCGCATGGCCAGTGACGGTTTTGCGGCGGCGGATGAGGGCATATGCACCGATGGGATCTGCTGGCGTGCCGCGAGAGGGGTCAACGTTGTACGTACCAATGTCGTCGAGAAGACTCTCTGGGCCTGCGTTGATGAGTGCTCTCACGGCGCGAGCGGCCTCAGTGGGCTGCGGCACAAACGGTGGTTTTGCCGGCGAGTAGTACTGCCAGAGAAGCTCACCCTGGGCCCACGCGCTGAAGCGTGTCTCCCAGGAGGTGAATGTGAGCTTGGACGTGAATTGTGGGGGTGGAGTTTCAAAGTCCTTCTGGCGGGCTGGTAGCACAGGGCGGACAAAGGCTGAAGAGGAAAGGGCTGGAGAGGAGGAGTTGGAGATGGCACCACCAGAAGGAGCTGAAGAGTCTCCCGAACCTGATTCAGTGGCGGGAAGCAATGCAGCAAATGCAGGCATGGACCGCAACTGCTCTAACACTAGGGCAGCAATGGTGGCAGCAAACTCCTCCTTTGATTCTTGCCCCCGAAGAAGCTCATCCTCTGCCCTACGTCTCTCTGCTTGTGCCTCACTAAGGGCGGCCTGGAGGGCCTCTATGGTCTCCTCTGGTGCAGGCATGGTGTGAAGATAATCTCAAGCCTAGGAGTGGAGTGAGTGAGAGGATGTGAGATGCAAGTGAGAGACGGGGTGAGTGAGAGAGGTCTGCTCACCGCGGTAGTGCCGAGGAAGAAGGCTGAAGAGCGGCGGCACCACAGCAGCGGCTGAAGAAGACAGGACAGCCACCCACCCGGCCACTGCCACAGTGAGACAGAGAAGTCCCGTCGCAATGGCACCAGCAACTGCAGCTGAGGCTGATGCGATTAGGATGACGGTGGTGACGTGTGATGGTGCGTCACGAGGGGCGCCAGTGGGCATCAGCACTGCGGTTGCGGTGGACGCCCTGATGGAGCCGACAGAGCTGGAGGTGGTGTCTGCTGCTGTGGAAGCTGCGGTTGCAATAGACGCTGCTGCTGCTGTGATCTGGGTGGCAATGTTGGCAGCAGCTGCTGCCAGTAAGGTGAGAGAGGCAGCTGTCTGTGTGTATGCTTCAGTTGCTCGACCGACGGCCGTCCGTGCAGGAGCACGGCAGGCCCTAGCTGTTGCTGCGAAGGTAGCTGCGGCTCCGGCGGCAGCGTCAAGAATGGCACCGGCCAAGCTTATCGAGTCGGTGTGCAAGGGAAGAACGGGGATGACGCCAGGAACCTCGGGTGCAGCAGATGCATCCGCTGAGTCTGCGGCGGTAGGGAGAGGTTCGGGAGCAGCGGGTGCAGACGAGGAAGCTGCGGCAGGTTCGACAGGCTTGGAAATGCTAGTAGGTTGCATCCTTGGAGAGAGAGGTGGTGATGGTGGAAGGTCATCCGGTGTGTAGACCTGTCGATCAATTTCTGCCTCTTCCCGTTCGCGTTCGGCATCAATGTCGTCCTGCCAATAAGTGTGATCGAGCATACGCACCCATAGTGGCACGTCGTCCGCCAGTGTGCGAGACTGGAAGGTCCACTGCTGTGGTTAACAGGCTTTCAGTGGTCACCCTGCACTGGAGAGGATGCAGGGTTGTGCGGTGACGAGTCCTCCTCAGAGTGAGCAGTTGCAAGAGGCGACTGCGAAGACCGGTTACACGAGGGGTGTGCCAAGAGAGTTGGCAACTGAAAGAGTTGCTGCTGAGCGACGGCGGCTGAGGTATCAACGGTGAGAGGGGTCAGCGGCAGATGCTGAGCAGCTAGGGTTGGCGACTGGTCCGAGGCAGTCGCACCAGGGCCGAGAGCGGTTGAGAACGGTGTGCGCAGCTGAGAGTAGCCGCGAGTGACCTAGAGCGATGGTGAGATGGCCGAGACCAGCCAAGAACGCCCAATGACGGTGACCAGTGCCTCGAAGAGTGAGACTATGTGTGTCTACGAGACTGCGGTGAGGTCGCGACGAGCGGAGATGACTCGCTGCTGCGGTGAGGTCTGGCAGTTGTTGCTTGACCTAACTCGCTTGGATGTACATTGAACAAGCGACCAGGACCGCGTGAGCAGTGGTGAGGTGTCTCACCTGCTCTGATACCAGAAGTTGCTAGCAGCCTTTCTGGGTCACGCGTGTTAGACCAACCATGAACGTGCAAGAGACGTCCCACGCCATGGATGTGGAAAGCTTGCTTTACTTGTTCGGTACAACCAAGACAAGAGACAAGGGGGGGAGCGAGCGTGACTAAGTCAACCGGTGAGTGAGCCTTGCTCCGGGCATCACGCCCGAGCGAGTGCACACCGCCACCCGGGGGTCGAGCCTGACGGCTCGGTTATCAACCTTACGGCGGCTACTCACCAGTGCACGGGAGAACCCGGCACAGTGGCCCCCTAAGGATCAGCACCCGGGAAATGCAGCTCCCCCAAAAACATTCAATGCAAGCAACATGACGCAGGGCACGGCAGTTAAAGTGTACGGGCCCTAGGATCTTCCACATCACAGAGTCATAAGAGGCACAAGGAGTTAGACGATGGCATCAAGTGCCTCAGAGGAGGCCTCTGGGTGAAGCTGCAGCAGTTGCCAGAAAGCATCAAGGACTTCTGCCAGAGCTGTCATGTTTGTTGCTTCCCCAGGTTGAGCCATGTCAATCAATCTGTACAATGAGATGCACAGTATGTGATGGGCAAGAGAGCACAGAGTTATGAGTGGCCAACGAACATCAACAATTTTTTGGTTGCCCCTATTTTTAACTTATCGCTAGATTGCCCCTGTAAATGGGAACGAAATGAAGATAAATTGTCAAAAAGGGGTAATAAAACACTAATTTTTATTTCAGCTGGGCATTCTATAAAGGGTACATGTAGGGATTACCCATGAACTTCGAATGTGTGTATGCCCTACCCGGCGTTCGGAAGAAAAATACTAACTTACCCGGCGTTCGGAAGAATAAGACTCCCCGACCCGGCGTTCGGAAAATAAGATTCCCCTGCCCATGAACACCGAGGAAAAAAAACACGTCGACGTTGCATGCGATGCAGCCTCGACATGCTGACGTCATCAATATTTTTCTAACATTCACAAACCCTCTTTTGAGGGGTTTGTGAATGGTCAGGGGGGGGGGGGTGCTTGTGGTTCGCATGGGGGGTCCGAGACTCCCCATGCGTTGAAAGGGAGGCTCATGCTGGGCCCCGCTATAGCGGGGCCAAGCATGAGCCTGCGCAAAACTAAAGCCTCAGAACCTCGAATGCAATTTGGGGTGGGGTTTGACTAGTGTTTGCGTGCACAAAGTGGGGGATTTTATGTGATGAAAAAAACGAACAGAACGAGCGTTTCCGCTCGGTTTTGAATTTGGCGTTTGCGCTCGATCGCGATCGAGCGATGATGTCTTGTTTTTTTTTTGTTTGACACAAAACCCCCCTGGTTTGATGTAGGGTTTTATTTTTTGCGCAGGCTTCCCCCGCGCAAAACATAGAAAACCCTAAATCAAACCAGGGGTTTTTGTGTCGAACAAGAAAGAAACAACAAGACATCATCGCTTGATCGCGATTCTCGTGTGGGAGGGAGAATATCGATCGAGCAAGGGGGGTTGAAATGCCCCACCTCTCTTCGCTCGATCAGCGGCACATGCCGCTGATCGAGCATGGTGAAGCGAATGGGTAGTCTAGTTGTTTTTTAAACTGCCAGGCGGGGGAGTTCTATTTGTTAAGAGTCCGGTAGGGCGTTCCTGACCCCCTCGATTTTTGGGTAGAAGGACTATCTGGCCCTTATGAAAATGATTCTCTGAAAACGCGAAATTCGGACTTGGAGATAATCCTCAGAATGGGGATAATGAGATGAAGCTCCTGTAACAATTGGGGCAACTTGTGAGTCCGCCCCAGAAGTCTGTCCTGTCTAGTTCACGAGGATCATATGGCGGCTCGCGAGTAATTCGACTGCAAATTTCTCTGTCATTGACTTGGCAGAAGGCCCGCATTGTTGCAGCGATCACGAACGCCATCGTTTGTCCTAGCGGTTCGGACGCTTTTACTGCAGTAATTGCAAGCAGCGCGTGCGCCCCGGACACTGCTAGTCATGCGAAAGCTCTCTAACAATAGTTTCCAGGTGTACCGTGGGTTGACAGAGCTTTCGACTTGAATGGAAGGCCGCAAACGTTGCGAGTTGCCGACTTTCCATTGATTTGTTTTTTATTACGCATTAACCCGCAAACGCTCCCGCACCCTTCGGTGTAATTGTGAAGCCGCACAGCCCGCTCTCGGCCACTCGCAACTTAGGGCCTGTACCAGACTCGCCGGACTCCGGTGCGGCAGAGCGAGCGGCATTTGCTCTCACCGGCAGGGTCTGCCGCAGAGCTTCCCGCGGCCACTGCCGCAGACTTCTTTGAGTAATTTCTTAGAAACAGCCCCCACGATCGCGCTCACCTGCCGGCTCCGGCAGGTGCCGCTGACCAGCGAACGCTCCTGGATACGAACGTTTAAAATTATAAGTGTTTTATAGCTGAACTTCGTGGCGAAGAGTTTCATCCAGTCGTCCATCGCGTTTAAACCTGCTATCCCTAAAGTCACTGAAAACCTGCCGCGGGCCACCGGGCAAGCCAGGCCACGGTGTCTTTGCGGCAGCTGCAGAGGCTTACGAAACGTCCTTGAAAACAATCCGACCAATGAGAGGACGAATTTGAGGATCCACCGCACACGGTGAGGCGGTCACCGTCTCCGGTGGCCGTTTCTTTTACTTTTGGAGCCTAGTCAGCTCGCCGGCTAGATTCGCATGTCGTGAACTTTTTCGGACGCCGTTGACCCCTCGCGGACACTTTCGTGTACAATTCGGTAACTATTGATCCCTCGCCACTTTTGTCGTGACCGTTTCGGCAACGGTTGACCCATCGTCGATGCGAACTCCCCGCGCAAAAAACCCTGCCGCACCGGAGGCCGGCGAGTCTGGTACAGGCCCTTAGGGAACGTCGCCGAAGGCTCCTAGGACGGACGCGCACTCGCCACGGCAGCGTGCCGGTTCTATTGTTTTTTCCCAAGTCTCAGCAAATCGTCTCAAGCTACCGCATTTGTTGGACGACGGACCGGTTGACTTGCACCGCGACGTGTTGCTTGGCCATGGACGGAGACTCTCCTATGCTTGCTTGTGTGAAACGATCAAGAGGAGACAGGCACGTGTTGGGACTGTGACGGGACTGAGCCAGAGAAACAGTGCGCTTTTGGGCACCATCTGCTGACAAGTTGAGCCTGCTCTGGCTACCACCTCTCTCTGTTGTCGGCATCTGTGGTCTCGGCCACGGGATTCAACGACCATCAAGTCGTTCCTCCCCGATCCCTCACTGATTACCACTGCCAGACACAGCCGGCCGACAACTTCACCACGGCACCAGCACCCGCACTGGGCTCCGACCGCGTACGGGTCTCCAATAGGCACTTTGAGCCGGCCCAGCGCCGAGGCTTGAAGCCGAGAATCGACGACTAACGAGATTCCACCTCCACCTGTCCGCTCCACGCCCGTCGTCGCAGCAGTGCCAAGCCACGCCACGTTGGCGTGCCTTGCTTTCAAGGCATCCAACTCGTCTGGCAGCTGGGCCTGGCTCACCTTCGTCTCTGCAGTAGCAGCTCTCAGGCGAGCAGCGGAGGTCGACGTCCTGCAGCCTGCCACTGGATGCAAAAGCAGGCACTGGCTTCGATTGGCTGGTGGTGAGGCTCTAGTTTGTCCGCTGTCATCGTGCTGCGAGTGGAGACATTCAGCCTCTGCGTCTGACATTCAGCCGGAGGCGGCGGAGGCGGCGGGGTGCGCCACTCACTCCGAAGCTGCCACTTCAGCCGTCTGCTGCGTTGGCCTGATTCGCGGGGATCCCCAGCCGTCTTTTCCATCGCCATGTCGTCCGCGCCTGGGTGAGACGAACGGGTTTCGTTCGGCCTCTGTCTCGCCCGCCGTCTGTGTCTGTGTCTGTGTCTGTGTCTGTGTCTG
>SZWC01010874.1:4496-18994 GCA_023375785.1 Penium margaritaceum
ACTCTCACTCATCTCTGCCATAAGATGCTGAAGCAAATCTGCTTCCTTTTCTCCAAAGCGGAGAGACATGTACTCAGCTTCTGTGCTTGAGATGGCCACAACCACCTGTAGCTTATTGCACCAGCTTATGGCGCCTATGTTAATGAGAAACACATGTCCAGAGATGGACTTGCGGTGCTCAGGGTTTGAAGCCTAATCTACATCTGTATATCTGATGATGATGTTGTTGGTGCCGTTGTAGGTGATGCCGGTGTTGATGGTTCCAACAAGGTAGTGAAACATCCGTTTCACCGCAATCTGGTGCTCAGGTCCAGGGTTGGCCATGTGCTCACTCACAGTGCTCACAGCGTGTGCAAGGTCCAGCCTGGTTGCTACCATGAAGTACATGAGACTGCCGACGACGCTCTGGTACTTCTGCCACTCAAGTGCATCTACTTCTCCACTGAAGCTCACAAGGTACTGCCGCGTCTCAAGCGGCGTGCTGATGGGTTTGACTCTGCCATGTTGAACCGCTACAGGACGTCCTTGATGTAGTGAATCTGCTGTAGTGAGAGAGAGAGAGAGAGAGAGAGAGAGAGAGAGAGAGAGAGAGTGTGTGATTTGTGGTCACTCGTAATCTGGATGCCGGGGGAGTATGATACCTCACTGAGATAAGACATCTTGAAGCGATCCTATATCGCCTCTATGAACTCCGAGTGCAGACATGCTAGTGGAAAGAATGAGCATGTCATCCACATAGACGATGTCACGCTCATGCTGCCAGCGATAGACACTATAGTCACACTCGCTATGCTCAAAGCCCATGCACTACAGCACGACATTGAGGTTCTGGTCCAAAGCACGCGGCGCTTGCTTGAAGCCATACCGTGACTTCTACAGCTTGCAAACCAAGTGCTTGTTGCCATCTATAACGAACCCCTCCAGCTGCTCCATGTAGATCTCCTCCACCAATTCACCATTCAAGAATGCCGTCTTAACATCCATGTGGTGATCCTCGAAGTCCTCAGCTGCTGCATAAGAGAGAAGAGTGCACATAGCCAAACTTTGCAACTGGAGCAAAAGTTTCAGTGTTTTCCATGCCCTCCTGTTGCGAGTAGCCCTTTGCAACCATCCTCGCACTGTTCTTTGCGAGGTTTCCATCTGCTCCTTAATTCTTCTTGATTACCCACATGCACTTGATCACCTTGTTTCCAAGTGGAAGCTCAGTCAGCACGTGTCGTTTTGCAATTACGACTGTATCTCCTGCACTACAACTTGCATCCAATCTGTTACATCGGGTACATCCATAACCTCCTTGTACGATATTGGCTCATATGTGTCTGCTGCAACTGCAACATTCATCTGTTATGGTTTATGCAGGATCCGTAAATGGCCGCGCTCACCAGGCTTAAAGCGCACCCTGAGAGAATAGGTATGACATAGTGCTAGAGCATTAGCGGGCGGCTGGCGCGGTTCTGCTGCCACAACTTCTGCTGCCGGTGAAGTTGGGTCTCCTTCTTCCTCTGATTTTGTGAATGAGGCCGCTGTATGTGCTGAATCTGACATGGGAGACTAGAGTGGTTCTCCCACCGTCATTGTAGAGGAAGGATCAGAAGAGACTGAGTCAGGAAGAGTGTCTGCTCCCACTGCCTTGTCAGTTGCTCGTTCTGCTACCACTTCACAAACGATGTTGGTGCCGATAACATTACTCTTGTTGAAGATGACTTCCCTCGAGATGATGACATGGCGGGTATCCCTCTCCTAGAGGCGATTGGCATTTCTTGCAAAGTCATAGCCAATCATCAGCATCTGTGCGCTCTTTGTATCCCACTTCTGCCGCTTCTCCTTAGGCACGTGCATGTTGGCCAAGTTGCCAAATACACGGAGGTGACCCACACGAGACTTCTTGCCAAACCACGCCTCATACGGTGTCATCCGCTTCAGTGCCTTGGTTGGACTACGGTTCTTGATGTAGATTGCAGTGCTTACGGCTTCGGCCCAGAAGTCATATGTGGGCCAAGCCGCGTGCAGCAAGGAGCGTGCCAACTCAACGATCATTGGTGCGTTCTGCTACATTGTTCTGCTGCAGTGAGTATGGCACGATAGGTTGTGACTTGATGCCAGTTGCTACGAGGTAGTCATAAAACTCCCTTTTCAGGTACTGTCCACAACGGTTACTGCGCAACGCCTTGATTTTCTTGCTAAGATGGTTCTCAGTCATTGCCTTGAACTCCTTGAACTTGTCAAAGCACAAGTTCTTGGAAGCAATGAAGAACACAAGAGTGTAATGGCTAAAATGATCAATGAAGGTCAGAAAACACCTGGAGCCTACAAAGTTCTAGGTCCACATTGGGCCACACAAGTCTTTGTGGACCAGCTCCAGCACCTCCTTTGTACGCTCCCCTGCTCTAGAGAACATCTCGTGATGTTGCTTCCCCTCCAAACAGCAAATGCACAACTGCTGCTCCAAGTTAGAGATAGTGGGCAAGTCATGCACCATCTCCTTTGCTTGAAGCTATTGCAAGGCGTGCATGCCGATGTGGCCATACGGCGCATGCCAGGTTTCCGCATCTGTTGCCTTTACCACTGTTACAAGACTGTGCTCACGCTAGATCTTGGTCACTCCTAATAAGCGGTACATGCCGCCTTCCTTCACCGACCTCGTCAATTCCTCTCTTATGTCCTTGTCAAGGATGTAGCCATAGTCATCATAAAAAAAATACGTGCAACCCTATGTTGGTGAGAGAGGAGATAAAGAGGAGGTTGAATGCAGCATCGGGTACACACAACATGCCATGGAACACTCCTACTTCATTACTGCGCGAGGTCTCCGACCACATCTCCACAGTTTTATTTCCCATAGCATACACCACCCGATCATCATCCAAAGCAATAGGTTGGGGGGGAATGGAGAGCAACAATGTAAACCAATCTTTATGGTGCGTCAAGCTCTTGGTACATCCTGAGTCCTTGTACCATGCCAGATCCACCTTCGCCACATGTGACATATCAGACTTTGCCATGAAGAGGCAAACACACACCTCCTTGGCCACGTTCATGTTGCCAAAGCGGTGCAAACCAGTCTGGCTTTGTTGTTGCTACTGTTTACGCTGCTGTGACTACTACTGCTGCTGTAATGGATTTTGCTCCTTTTGCTGCTATTGCTCCTTCTCCTCCCTCTTGAACTTGAAGCATTCTTTCTTGTAGCGTCCTTCTTTTGGGCAGTAGCGGCACTTGCCCTTCTTCTTGCGTCTCTGCTGCCCAGACTGCTACTGCTGTTGTTTGTGTGAGCCCATGGCCACAAAAGCTGCTTCACTAATGCTGCCGCCATTCCACTTTGCTGCATTGCGACGCAGTTCCATGTACACCAAGTGTGTGCAGATGAAGTCGAGGTCGAGAGTTGGCTGGCACTTCATCTTCTCTCGCACCGTGTCATAGCTTGGTGGGGGGCGCCTTCATAAGAAGAAGATCAATTGTGTCTCTTCCACAGGGTTCCCGGCTGCTTTCAGCTGCTTTGCCAGATCCTTTGCCCGGTCCAGGTATGCCTCTATCCCTTCACCACCCTGGATTTTCAATGCCATCATCTTCTCCTCCAGAAGCATGAGGAATGCAGGATCCTTTCTCTCATACTTATTGCATAACACGTCCCATCCCTCCTTTACAAAAGCCTTTTCACTCACGTACTAAAGATGTGGGTTGGAGATGGTGTTGACAAGCAGCTTGTAAGCCTACTTGTCCTTCTTTTTCCACTCCACATACATCACTACTGCAGTTACAGATGAGCTTGCATTTGCTGCACCCTTTTGCAAATTCTTCCCCACCTGCACTGCGGTGATGCCTTTTGCTTGTGGAACTGGAGCCGTCTTGTCGCCGCTCACCACCTCTCACAAGCCCCTCTCCTGCAGAAAGAGGCGGGTGCGGATCTTCCAAAACGTGAAATTTGCGCATCCCTCCAGCCTCTCTGAGGACTGAGCTACTGTCACGACGCCTGCTGCTGTCATTTTTGGCCTTGGTGATATTCAACGCTACCCTTGAGTGGTAGCGCTATCCCTACTTCTGCTGCTGCTTCTACCACAAGTCTGTCTGATAGAAAAATTGACAGTAGAGGCCAACAGACTAGGAATTCGGAAAAGCAAAGACCACCACTGGAAGACTCAGCTTTGAGACTTTTAGATGGACCCATTAAACAGGGTCATCAATAGGGGATTTCACAGAGATGCCCTTCTGAAAACAGGATGTGTTGCTGCTCCTACTCCTGCTTAGACCCCAACTTGTAACCGGGGTTTCTCCCAAATGCACGGATGGAATGCAAATGTTTTTGCACCAATGGAAAGATCAAAAACGTTTCTGTAATTCACATGTGCTACATTTTGAATTCAAGCAAGAAACAACAGAGTTATTGTCATTACGAGGCGATTGGCTCATTCAGATAGAAGAGACTAGCCGTGACCGACATCGTTTCAAGCATAACTATGCATCACACCATTGGATCTTTGCGATCTTGGGCTTGATGGAAAGCTTGTATTGCAAAACTTAAGTTCTAGTAGTTGATGATTAAGTTTTGACGGTTTGACCCTAACCCGTCACTCTCAAAGTCACGGCTTGCGCTGGCTGGAACTAACATATTCTGGCTCTGATACCAAGTGTTGGATCAAGAGGAGAGAAGTAGCCTTGGAGCAGCGCGCACGTGGGACTAAAAGGGCATCATTTGTGCTAAAGAATGGTTATTGAATCACTCAAAATGATGGAGTACAGGTAGAGCAAGTCAGCCCTCTCACAAGCCACACCACTTAGCCATGGAGGCTAAGGCTCACACACTAGAGTCCACAATCTCACACAAGAGAGGAAATCAGCCTATAAATCAGGCTGGCCAATCACACACCACTTAGAGAGCTAGAAAATACTCTCATGGCACACTCCCAGTGGTTACATAACCCACAATCCCATGGAGAATTACCATGCGTTCATAGCACACAAGGATCTCACCTCACCTAAAAAGCAAGGAGAGGTACCTTTCTCCTAGTCAGCACAGTTTAACAAGGCAATCTAAGAATCAAAGAAGTATTTGGATGTTTGTCTGATCGGGTCTTGACCCTGGACCTCTTGCCTTTTTCTTTTCTCAGGAGAAGGCATGGAGCCGTCACTCATGGTTACCCAGACACTGGCGGTCGATGACCCCGAAATTCGAAGTATTATATCTCCCAATCCGACCGATGGATCCGCCTGAAACTTCTCATGGTATAGATGTTTTGCCACCTGATCCTTCTTGTGGTGTTGTCAGATTGTAGATCGGAGTAGGCATTTGGCAGTTTTCTGGAACTTGCTCTTGTGGACCTGAAACATAGCCAGATGCCCCAAAAACCAACACTTGATGCACCTCAATGTAGTCTCCCTTGACAGCCAGGCCAAGGCCCTTCATGCCAGGCTTGCCACTATGAAAAGTGCAAGTTGGGCTTTTGGATACCGAGTCAGCATTCCACTGAGCCGTATAGATGACCATGAGGCTCGCAGGAGTAACCCAATGCTGAGGTACAGATCTCGCGCTGAAGAGCAGGCTGCCAGGCCACATCTGCAAGGCTGGAACAAGCTCACTCCACTGTAGATGTAACACTCTAGGAACAAGCTACGTGAGAGGAAATAGTTGCCTTTTGGGAGCGAGGTTCTTTCCTGGTCGTAACGTCATATGATCTTGTAAGGTGTTTTGAAGGAGGAAGAGGTCCAATGGTTGAGGTCTTACAGCCAAGGAAATCTCCTAGGTGCCCGGTGTGGAATTCATAGCCACCTTTGCACTTACTGGAAAAAACACCAACGCAAAGGCCTTCTTGAGTCAGGTGGCTCTGCCTGATTGGGAGCTTCACCAAATGGAAGTTAACAATGATTTTTTTTGGCAAGTTTGAGGAAGAGATCTATGTCTTCCAACCTTCAAAGTCAACGACTGGCACAGATGGAGTCTGGCACCTTCAAAAGGCCTTGTAAGGCGTGATGTTTTTCTCCCGTTGTTTGAACCTTGATGTCATCGCTACCTTGGAGCAAGGAGGGTATCACCGCAGTCCAGTCAACTCAGCTCTATTCAAAACTGCTCCATATGCAACCTTTGTTATTGTCTTGGTCTATGATACCGTCTTGGTCTCTTGATCGTGTCCCCTGACCCTGAGGCACTCTAGGTTGTGAAGGATCTCCTTCAATCTTTGTACAAAATGAAGAATCTTGATCCAGCTCACATCTTGATGTGTATGCAGATTTAGCGTGATTGCCGGCGTGATATGTTACATCTACATCAAGCTGGTTATGTCGGGACGTAGGGGGAGAGTTCTCCTGACCTATTGGCCAGAATCCCCATTGCATCCCCGTCTATGACACCTGCCGAGCAGAGGCTTCTCACATCAGCAGACCCAGTTCGTATGGGGGAACCTTTCACGATGCACGCAGATGCTGCCTTTTCTTTGAAGTTCTTGTCACAGTTTTCACGGCAATAGCATCAGGTCCACCTGGAAGTTGTACTACACGTTGTTTGGTATGTGCTGTCAACTCCATGCTTGGGTTTGTGGTCTCCAGCACATCTATTTGCGGGTGTCGATGGATACACTGACAGTGATTTGGCCAATGATTGCAATGCGTGTAGCTGATCCAGGTATCTTTACTGTCTGAGTCACAGCTCTCTCATGGAACAGTGGCAAGCAATTTTGCACAAAAATGAGCTTGACTGAGGCTGAGAATGTTGCGTTGGGGACTGGTGTTTGTGCGAGTATCTTGTTGTGCCCTCTCATTTAGTAGCTGCAACAGCCCATCCGTTACATCACCATCTACTATCACAATGACAACATGCGCTGTAATCTAGAGCATGATTTCATTTTTCACAAGTGAACAAAGCCCATTAACATTGAGCATCATTTTGTGTGCAAGCATGTTTCCCGGGGTGATTTTTGTGTCGTGGGAGTTGATACGTGGTAGCAGAGTGCAGACTTTTTCAAAAAATCTCTTTGCAGCAGAAAGTTCAACCTTGTGCATGCAATAGTGGACTTCTTGTTTGAATTTCTGATTTTGGGCAATTCAAGCACTGCTCTTGCTGTTCCCTTTCTCCATCCACCATTCTTGTGTAGCTTTGTCCCTTGCTCTTTGTTGTCGGTTGACGTTGTTGTCATTCTATAACCCTTGCTCGCTCGTGGTGACTGGCGTCTACGGGTCATGGAGGAGTGATAGTGTGTCATTCACGGCAACCTTCGAATTTTTCACCACTCACTCACTGAGATGGCAGGATGCTCGACGGCTACTTCAACTGCATCAGCTTCAGCTGGTGTGTTCTCATGTGCTCTCTAGAGCTTTGTCGGTGACAAGATTTTGGAGACCATTTTCCCACTGGTGTTATCATCACTGGTTCATGGCCCATTCACCTCAAGTTTCTATTTCTTCACCTGATGTTTCTTTCAGTTTGTTGTTTAAAAAGCTGAGGAGCTTATACGACTGCCCGGTTCTATCCAGCTGTTGTTTAGGAGCATGCAACGGGGTTGGTCCATTCTCCACCAATTGGTTGGACTTGTGCATTTCTATGTATCCATATGGGTGAGACCATATCCCCACACTTGTGTTGATTGTTTCTTTTTCCTTCATTCTTATCTTCAAAATTCTTTCAAGCTTCTTTTTTTTTATTTTATCTTTTTCTCTCAACCTTTTCAAGAGTCGCCTGTCACGTTGTGTTCTATGCAACACACCTTATCACATATAATTATACTTAGGGGATTTCTCCATTTCTTCAAAGAGGAATGAAAACTGAAATACACGCTACGTGAATACCTTCTGTGACACGCGGTGGGGGATGCACGTAAGAGTGTCAATCTGCCTTAAAACTGGCCCAAAACCAATTTTATGGCTGTAACTCTCTGCACATTCATCCATATGTACAACAGTTTGATCCTATGGATGCAGAGTCTTAAGCCGGATAAAACAATCACGTGGATCCAGCAACAACTGGTGGACACAGAATGTAAAGCATGAAAACTGAGCTCAAAATCCAGTCCAGGGAGAAATTTCTAGTGACAACAAAGAAAAACTATAGAGTTTCCGAACAAGCACCCGGAACTCAATGGCAGCTGTTTTGTTTGCTTCTAGTGGGTGGGGCCACCACCCGACTGTTTTGCCGGTTGGGTCTGCATCAAGGACTTGCATGAGCATGGACAAGGCCAAGTGGTCACAATATGGTTTTCCAACTTTACCCATTGGGGCTCAAGGCCTATTCATTGTCTGTATAGCTGTCGACTACCACCAAACAGTGCTGTCAAATTCTGAGGTACATGTGGAAACGACGGATCACACCACTCACACAGCCCTGTCAAGGGCTCTCCCCACAGGACATTATGAGAACTATGCAACGAGGTTGACAGCAAAGGCAAACCCAGGCCGTGTGGTCATGGCCAAGTAAATCTGATAGCCAGCGAGGCACACGTACACGAGCACGTCTACCATCTCCTCCAACTATGTTGCATCATCCACCTTGAGGGCATCCTGCTCCTCATGTGTGATGGTGGTGGAGGCTATACAAACTGCAGCAAGGAGGTGTGAAAAACCAACCCCACACAACACGGGCACAATGTGCCTAATTTAGCAACGGTTTCCATCACGAATGGTCACATACAATCTCCATCCCAAGGAGAATACCTGCAAGTCCAAGGTCCTTCATGATGAAGGCATCCTGAAGGCATCCTGAAGGACAGCCTTGGCCTCCTTCACAGCCTCCATCAAAGGTGATGCAACCAGGAGGTCATCCACATAGACCATGATAGCTATGAGGCTCTCAGTTTTCCATCTCAAGAAGAGGCATGGGTCGGCGTCAAGTAGGATGTATTTGACACGTGTTAGTGTGCTAAGGATCTCTTGGTTCCATCATTGCGATGACAATTTCAGGTTGTGCAAGGTCTTGCGCAAGCGCCAAACCTTGTCAGCAACCTCGAAGCTAGGTGGCTGGACCATGTAGATCTGTGCATCTAGGATGTAGTGGAGGAAAATGTTGTTCACATCCATATCAAGCAACTCCTAGTTGTGGTGAGCAACAACCGCAAACAGAGTGCGAACCACGATCATACCGTCAATGGGTGCCAAGGTATCAGTAAAATCCACACCCTCAACTAGTGAGAACCCCTTGTTCAGCAAGCGGGCCTTGTAGAAATCCATCGTGCCATCAAGATTCACCTTCTTGACCCTCTTTACCTGTTTACAATTCTGCCCAGGTGTGAGGTCGACAAGCTCATAATCACCTTCCTACCAGATGGCTCTTATCTCATCCTCACAAATGACATGCCATAACTACCTTCCTCACTTGAGAGTACCTCCTTCAATGTGCCTGAATCAGGTGCCATTGGGGAAAAGCTCTGGGTGGCCAAAAAACACGCCTCCGGACTCGGCCTGACCATGACAAGTTTAGCTGCAACAATGCAAGAGACTGATAACTCATGGCAGACCAGCTCACGGCCAATGGGTCATGTTGGGTGCGCATTTGCATAGTCAACATGGACACTCAGGCTAAGGGCCTTTGTACTAGGCTCGCCACTCTGAACACAAGTAGGGTATCTAGGCATTGATTCAGCCATCCAATGAGCCCCAGAGGCCAGTGTTCAAAGACAAGCACCGGGCTTGCGGGAGTAGCCCGATGCTAAGGTGCTCAACTTTGACTGCAGAGTAAGTGGCTGGGCCACAAATGCACGAACTGCACGCTCATAGAGAGAGAGGGGGTGCAAGCGGATCATGGAAAGGTGCTGGCTCATGGGTAGGATTGGTAGGTGCAAGCACAGGACCAAGTGCGACCGGGGGATGTAGCCACGGGCACAAGATCAGGTGTGCCAGAGGGGACAGGCACTGGTACGGGAATAGGTGTGCTATGGAGAAGTGTCACTGGCATGAGAGCAGGTATGCCAAAGGGAGCCAACATTGCCTTAAGAGCAAATGCGCGAGAGGGAGCTGGGAATGGCATGGGAGCAGGTGTGCCAGAGGGAACCGACAAGGCCACTCGACCCACAGCAAAGATGGTCGGACCGTCTTCAGCTAGAGACAGGATCGCAAGTGAGGAATTCCAAACAAATCCATCCGTAATCCTAGACTCAGGTGGGGGCGTGATTGGTAGCCAGTAAGATCATGCTGGCCATGTCCCGTAGGTGAGAGCCTAAAAGAAGAGAAAGCCATGAGACTCAATGATGTGGTGGCGAGCGGGGTCCCAAAAATGCCTGGCCTTTGACTGTGGGAAAACTCCAAGGAAGGCATGAGTGGGACCCCGACTTGAGACCTTCGACCCTCCTGATCCTTGGTGTACCAGAAGCAGGCAATGTGAGACAGATGGAGGTTGGTACGATGGCCGAACCACAGCTTGTACGGCATGACATGGTCCGGAGGAGGACCATGCGTCAAGTAGTCCCATACCCACATCATATAGGAGAATCCCTTCAGGGTAAGGGAATCTTGAAGAACGCATTGAGATCCCATGGCGCGAACCACATCCTCCATAATGTGGTTCTAGCATTCAGACACACCGCTCTTCTCTGAAGTAGCAGTGGCAGAAAGCTCGTGAAAGACACCGTTCTCATCCAAGAAGGTTTCCACCTAGCCTAAGATTTTGACACCATGATTTGAGCAAAAATTGTTAAGAGTGTAACAAGACTAAAATTCAGCCATCACCAGCCAAAGTCAGACTGCTAGGGTTGCATTCCTCTTCTTGCGGATGCTATAGAACCATCATCCAGGTGAAGCCATCACTGAGTGTAAGAACATGTCATTCCAAATGAGTGCAACGTAGGGAGGGGACCAAGAAGGTTCGAGTGGACCGACTCTAGGGGACGTAGTGCCTCCAAAGTGGAGTCAAGGTACGTGTAGTTATGCATCTTATCTTGAACTTAGAAGAGAAAGTCAGTCTAGGGTGGCTTCTCAACGGAAAATGTGTCTAGACACTGCATTGCCGTCTTTGCCATGTGAGCTCACTCACATGGCAAAGACGGCAATGCAGCAGGTGCTGGTGCTCATGCGAGAGAACACTACTGATAAACACACACGCACAAAAGAGAAGGTGATAAGATGCAGAGGGATTGCAACGAGACACATGGAACAAAAAACAAGAAACCAGGCAAAAAGAACATCGGCACACATGTCAAGAGCAGTGACCGTGTCAGAGTCAAGAGAGTTTTCAACAGGGAGACCCATCCTGGTGCATGCACAAACAAAGGGCAGGCTCAACTTAAAAGCATGGACAAAGAGTACATAAAAGAAGCACAAGGGGCCCAATGGACTATCCAAATGCACCACCCCAGTGACCTGGAAATGGAACAAATGAAGATATCATATGCAAACAGACTGAACTAACGCAGCGAGACCGAGCACCGCAAAATCACTACGATGATAAGTCATGTGATGCGTGGCAATTGATTCAATGATCCAACTGTCACTCGCCTCATGACCTGTGTTTGACACAGAAAAACATGACACATTGTACTATGGCTCTCCTGGACGCTCCAAAGAGGACTTGAATCTGTTCATCGTCAATCTAGTCGATTATGTAAATTCCATCCTGATCACAAGCCTGTTCAGCTCCCCCACAAGCATCATCACAGGCAACAAACACAGTAGGATATGTTGTCTATGGACCACCCAGCTATGATAACACACTCGCACCTCCTTGATTATGGGAGACCAGTAGCTGAGAAAGCTCCATGATGTTGCGGTCCCAAGGGTCCATGACTCCGGCACTGCCTGGAGTGGCAAAAGGTTCAGCTGCTTTCGGTCAGGTTTGGGTAGTACCGAAAGATGTCCGCTGAGCTTCTGTGGCCTGGAGGCCACATGTGATCTGGCTCCAGTCCAAGGACTGCTGACACTCCGTGTAACAATGATTACCCCCGCAGTTCTAGCAGGGGACAGAGCGTCCACTACCACTACTCGGTGGCTGCTGCTCCTGTTGTTGCTGCCCCTTGCGGCATCTCTTTTTCCAATTTTTCCCCTATGTGGTGGTGGCCACGACTTGAGCTGAGTTGGATGAGGAAGAGGGAGAATGAGGAAGTTGAGGAGGAAGAGTAGAGGCTGAGAGGCATCGTCCGGGCACTATGATTGCTTGCCAGACTCCATCAAATGCGCCTATTGGGATCCGTGAGTAGAAAAAGGGGGGAGGGACTCCTCTACACATCGCCACAAGTGCTTCTGATGGTGGCCGTTGTTTTCCTCCCAGACACTGCCCTCTGTCGAGTGCTACTGATGCTTGCTTCTGCTTGTGGTGCCTTGTCAATCATCTCTGGCTCCTCTCCAATCAACCCCTGGATTCTCATCTGTCTTCCTTTGTCCTCATCTCCCCTCTCTAGCACCTTCTTGGAATCCCTCAGTGGTCACTCTAGTAGCTCGTGTTACCACCCCTCTACCTCAAGGATGGTCCTCTCTCGTCTCTCTAGCCCAGTGCCTAGCCCCTGTTGTTCCTCCGCCACCAATTTCTGGTCCCACAACCTCCCTCTGATTTTGCTGTCCACTGCCTGTTTCTTTCATTCAATGCTGCCCTGGCCCTCTTCTCCCATTGTTTCCAGCTGTCTCTCCACCCCCTTGGCCATCCCCACTAGAACCTGTCTGCCCCTCCTGGACCCGTTGACTCCTAGCGTCCCCCCTCAGTCCCAGGGCCCCCTTTCATCTTCAATCCACTTGCTCCCCTCTCATCCATGTGTAGCCCTTGCGGGTGTCCCTGGCCATCCGCTCTGGCCACCCTCACCTCTCATCTCCTCTGTAATTGAGTCACAGGGAACACCTGGCACAGAATCCTCCCCACCACCGTGTCTACTGCATCCCCCTTGCTCTTTGGAGCCTTGGGTCCACATTCGGGGTCCATCCTCATCCATGGCCCCATTGGTACATCCCTAACCTCTGCCAGACGTCCTCCTCCACCTGCTCGATCTCTGGTTTGCCCCTACCCAGCCAATCTCCCTGTGAAGTGGACTCTCCCTCCTGGCTGAGATCCTCTCCCATTGGTCTCACTCCCGCTGAGCGTGCTAGCCTTGAAGTTGTCGAATCTGTCATTCTGTGCCGCTTGCCTCTCCAGATTCGTTCTGTGCTCCACCTGCTCCAGATCCGCCGAATCTCTACCTAGTGCCCGCTGCTCCGCCAGCCACTCCTGACACTCGCGGGCGTCTTCACTCCGGTCCCCACTCCTGATGTTACCCCCCATGTGGTGTGTCACCTGTGTTTCTCTTGCAACGCCATCCTCAATCCAATGCTTAAACCCATGGAGCACCGACGTCAAGCACCAACCCCTATAGCGGTAGCCCCAGTTGCTACTCATGGACCATTCTCACTTGCCAACAAAACCGCATCCCATCCATGGGCACCACCATGGTGGGTCCCAACCTTTCGAGGGATCTCCCTAGTCCCTCCACACTGCACTCACTCGGCACTACCATTGAATCTCCCTACAACGCTCATGGCCTCTCCAAGTTTCCCTCCCTATGCATTGCTCTATCCTGGACTCGGGCGTGTCAAGCATTGGCTCTGGCCACACTCTCCCCCAATTTTGAATGTGACCCCTCCCCACGTGTCCACGGCATGTCGGTCGTCCGAGCATGTCCTATGCTAGCACCTCCCTCCTCTCGCTCCAACGGATCTGCCACACCTCCCGTTGTGGTGCCAATCCCTGATATTCCCACCATTAATCAATCTATCTCATCATCACCTCATCCCTCTCCCTCGCCAAATCCCTCCGCTCCCTCTCCAGCACTCGAAGCATCCTTGACCTCTATGGCCTCCATCGTCTGCGTCACCTCCTCAATCCCATCTTCATGTGCTTCCTGCCGGTCCCTGCCTGCTTGGATGTCGCGTCGGGCCAGTGATTTCCGTTTGCTTTCCATGACACTATGGCGAGTGTGGGCCCTATGTCTAGCTTTGGCGGGCATATCCCTGTGTCCTCTCAAGCCTGCCTTTCCTGTTTGACCTCTTCCCTTCCTTCTCCTCATCCTCCTCCTGCCCCTGTGCGTGGTATCTCTCACCCATCTCCTCTCCATGTCCTTCTATCCTCCTCATCCTCATCATCTCCTCTTGCTCCTGCTCTGCCTGCTCTGGCCATAGTCCCCCTCTCACAACTCCCCTGAGCACTACGCTCACTTACGTGGGAGACTTCTCCTCTTCTTTCCCCCTCTTTATCCCCCGTCACCATCACTTACCTTGGCTAGCAGTGATGCGGATTCCCCGCCTGTGTGCTCCGTCATCGTTGTTGGTCTTTCCATCCCCTCTGCTGCCTCCCCCATCTCCTTGTCCTCTTGCTGGAACAGAAGTTGTTTCTATAGCTGACCTACCCTGTCTGCCAGCAAACACATGAAGCTCTTCTCTCTCTCTCCGTCATCGCCCAGAAAAACCATTGAGGCCCATGAAACCTCCACCAATCCTCCCTGATGATGGTCCACCACTCTTCATGTTGTCTCACACATGGCCGTACACCCTCTCACCACCTCCTGCCGTGCTATTTTGTCCACTCATAGCTCTTTCTCTCTCTCTCTCTCTCTCTCTCTCTCTCTCCTGAAACT